>BLSH010039733.1:467687-490260 GCA_018402905.1 Glandirana rugosa
GGTAAGTCTTAAGCCAGAAAATCTGTCAAAAGATAAATAAATGTTTAACTAGAAAGGTTCGGACATCTGAAATGGAATGTGTAATCGGTACACACCCCTTGCCACAGTTTGCGAAAACGTTTTAGGTTCATATGGTGTAGGTGTCGGTGGGGAGACAGGTTCCAAAATGAATGGAGGAGTATTTTTCTTTAGTCCAAACAAACTGTTGAAGACAGAAAGTACTTAGGTACGACAGACAACGAATTTTATAAAAATAGGTTGTTCTTGAGTAGATACACCAGAAAATAATTTGAGAGGTCATAGAAGGGTCGATATCTTCAATTTGATTGTCCAGCAGAGGGGTGGCTGTGGATGTGGTATACTTGGATTTTGCAAAAGCGTTTGACACCGTTCCCCACACATGGCTAATGTGTAAGGTAAAGTCTACAGGCTTGGAAAGATCAATTTGTAAATAAATAGAAAACTGTCTAAAAGACCGAATTCTGAATGGTCTAAGGTTATCAGTGGTGTACCCCAAGGTTCAGTGTTGGGACCCTTACTTTTCAATATATTTATAAATGATATAGGTTCTGGGATTAAAAGTACCATTTCAGTGTTTGCAGATGAAACCAAGCTATGCAGTGGAATAACGTCCTTGCAGGATGTCTCCAACTTACAAGCAGACCTCAATGCACTGTCTAATTGGGCGACTGTGTGGCAAATGAGGTTTAATGTTGATTAAATGTAAAGTTATGCACTTGGGGGCTAAGAATATGCATGCATTGTACATACTAGGGGGAGTACAACTGGGGGAATCCATAGTGGAGAAGGATCTGGGGGTTTTGGTAGATCATAAGCGTAATAATGGCATGCAATGCCAAGCTGCAGTTTCCAAAGCAAGCAAAATCCTTTCTTGTATTAAGAGAGGTATTGACTCCAGAGATAGAGACATTATTTTGCCCCTGTACAAATCATTAGTAAGATCTCATCTGGAATATGCAGTTCAGTTTTGGGCACCAGTTCTCAAAAAGGATATCGGGGAACTGGAGAAAGTGCAGAGAATGGCAACCAAACTAATAAGAGGCATGGAGGAGCTCAGCTATGAGGAAAGATTTGGGGATCTCAATGTATTCTCTCTTGAGAAGAGGAGATTAAGGGGGATATGATCACCATGTACAAGTATATAAGTGAACTTGGTGTTGAGTTATTTACTTTAAGGTCATCACAAAGGACAAGGGGGCACTCTTTACCTCTAGAGGAAAAAAGATTTAATCTCCAAATACGGAAAGGTTTCTTCACAGTAAGAACTGTGAAAATGTGGAATAGACTCCCTCCAGAGGTGGTTTTGGCCAGCACGGTTGATTGCTTTAAAAAAGGCCTGGATTCTTTTCTTAATGTAAATAATATAAATGGGTACTAACATTTTTAGATAAAGTTGATCCAGGGTGAATCCGATTGCCTCTCAGGGAATCAGGAAGGAATTTTTTCCCCCTTTATAGCAAATTGGATCACGCTTTGCTGGGGTTTTTTGCCTTCCTCTGGATCAACTGTGGGTGAAGGATTGTATATGGGATTATTTGGTTATATATATATATATATATATATATATATATATATATATATATACATTTTTTTTTTTTTTTGGTTGAACTAGATGGACTTGTGTCTTTTTTCAGCCTGACTAACTATGTAACTCTCCAGTGCGGTGATGGACAGTGGCTCCCAAGGCAGTGCATTTCAGTTTAATTAGAATAATAAGGGACAAACATGCTCACTGGTGCAAATATAATTTTAAATGAATTTTATTTTAAGTATCAGATTTTTGTAAACAATCTGGGGAATAACTAAGCTCATTGCACCATTATAATGTCAGGAATTGTGTTCATCATATTAACAAAGCAGACAGACCTGTTACAGTACTATCTGCACCACCCGCACCAGTTTGTTTCAGAATGAAATAGAAACTAGCGCAGGACTGTCCCTAGTTAACAGAGGGAACAAAGCAGTTTTTCATATAGTAAATTACTGCAGATTTCCTGCCAGGCCTGATCTGTTATTTGGGATATGAGCTGTCAGTAGACAGCCAGCTCACATCCTTCCCTCTGTTCATGCAGTGATTACACTACATGAGCAGAGCCTAATGGGTTAACAACCCTCTTCCTCCCTCCCACTCTGAGCTGAGCAGAGGGCAGGGACAGGCAGGAGGAAGACAGCATGCAGTTCCAGCTCTCCATTCCCTGTTCTTCCTATCATAGACATGGCAAAACATAGAGCTGATCACTCCTAATTAACAAAGGGACTTGTGCCACTTTTGATAATTAGGAGCAGCATCTGCTTAATTTGTTATCTTGAGATGAGTGGTTCAAGCTTGTGCTTGCACCACTCTTTCTTAATTTCCCCCAGTGTTTGAATTGGGTACATTGTTTGCAAAGATTTGGCTACCTTTACCCTAAGGCTGATTTTTTTTTTTTAAATGCAAGCAGTGTAAGTACCTGAATTTGACCTAGAATCAGTCTCTTAAACTACAGCATGACCGGAATAAACAGCATAAGGAGCCAATTAGTTCACATGCTCACAAGAAGCTAGCTACTGGAGAAGAGAACAGCTTGATGGAAAGATGAGCTCATTGCTGTGCTGCTTTTCTATTCACTATCCAGTCACAAGCTGGGGCAGATCCAGAATGGCCTAAACTCAGAGGAAGTAGATTGAATGACGCTGGCCATCAGACTGAAGACATCTAGTGGCAGAATAAAAGGATTGGAATCTTTGGATTCTAGATTGAAGATAAACATTGAAGCAAAATCTGGTTTTATTTTATCTTTTAATAATGTTTATCTTATTATTTTGGCTGCATATCTCCTTTAACTTACTTTCATAGTTCTTTAACCAATTTGTTGCATATATTTTTGACACATCTCCCTTATCTTCTATATCAATCTGGATGGCTGTATTTTGTCAAAGCACCGTTTCGTTTGAAATTGGAGACAAAGGGATTTATTTGCTAAAGGCAAATCGGCTGTATACTTTGCAAGGACTTTTGAAGGGAATTTTCCCCAGAGCTTAACCACTTCAACCACGGAATGATTTCCCCTTTTAGGACCAGAGCACTTTTTGCGATTCGGCACTGCATTTGACAATTGCGCGGTCGCGTGACGTTGTACCCAAACAAAATTTGCGTCCTTTTTTCCCCACAAATAGAGCTTTCTTTTGGTTATATTTGATCCTCTCTGTGTCATTTCTGATCGGCGCCATAAAAAAAAAGCGACAATTTTCCAAAAAAAAAAAAAAACAGTTTTCCTTACTTTTTGCTAAAATACAAATCCAAAAAAAAAATATAAAAAACGTTTTTTTCATCGGTTTTGTCTGATTTATATTCTTCCTCATATTTTTAGTTTAAAAAATCGCAATCTTCGTTTATTAATTGGTTTGCACAAAAGTTGCCACGTTTACAGATGCTGAGAATTCATTTCTGGGGTTGTTATTTATTTATTTATTTTTTTACTAATAATGACGGCGGTACTGTGATATTGCAGCGGACACGTCGGACCATTTTGACACTTTTTTGGGACCATTGGCATTTATACATTGATCAGTGCTATGAAAATGCACTGATTACTGTGTAAATGCCATTGGCAGTGAAGGGGTTAACCTGCAGAGGGCGCCCTAAGGGTTAACTGTGTTCCCTAGGCGTGTTCTAACTGTATGTGGGATGGGCTGGCAGAGGGAGGGGAGTGATCATGGCTTCCATATACAGGAAGCCTGTGATCACAGCCCTTCCCCCTCTGTCAGAACAGAGATCCATGTTTACATACACGGACCTCCGTTCTTTCACTGCGGGGGGCATCGCGGGTAGCCGGCGGCGATCGAGTCCGCCATACCCGCTCCCTGGCCCCCCGGACACAGCGCGCGATGCACAATGCTAATTATCGCTGCCGCCGTCAAGTGACGGTGGTTCGCGATAACAAGCCATCTTGCCGCCGTCATGCTGCGACGGGCGGTCAGCAAGTGGTTAATGAATGACGTGGCGTTCTGCTGACTTCCATCATCCAATCATGTGCAAACAAAAATGTGTTTTATTTTTATTTTCCTTGTATGTGATTGGGTATTATTTGCAAAGTGAAATTTCACTTTATTCACTAAGCTCTGGGGCAAATTCTCTTGCAAAGTGTGACATCCCTTTAAAAGTGAAAAACCTATTTGTCTTTAGTAAACCAACCCCAAAGAAGCAACATGAAGCTAGAACAATGATATAGTGTTACAATTGGTAATGCTTTATTTAATTATAGGTTTGCTTTTGTTTTCTTGATAAATGTGTCTATTAACAAGGGCACCTTAAATTTTGATAACAAACTTGGCATTTAAAAGAGCACAAAGCATTTGCCAAGCATCTGAAATGAAACCGATGCAACCAACAATAATAAATCTTCAATGTGGAAAGCTATTTCTTTGAAACTTAACCTTGTACCTTGGGCTGAGGAAGTAATGAGCCATAGATACCTAAGGCTGGTACACTGGCACCACCATTCAGCAGTTTACACACAGACACCATGATCGATGAGAACTGTAGACACTACGAATTTTAGACTCATTATTTATGTGAAATGCAACACAGTGATTTCACGACTACATTAATATAATGAATGATTGATATAAAATGAAAATCCCAGCCACTTAACAATCAACTGGGTGTAGAGCACTCAAGTTATGGAATGAAATGCAGGATGAAATTTAGTCAGCTTTTTCCACGGTTGTAAGTGTGTCTTCAGAGCTGATTCCTGGCTCAGTAAGCTCAGATACTGTTTTTTATTTGGAGATTTATGTGACATCATATTGCGCGCCACAAAGATAACAGTCTGACTTATAGGCCAAGACTCAGCCAGAAAGTGCCTAGTCAACCCCAATATAGATTTGTGCTACAGCATATTCTGACAAGGCCAAGACCACACTTGTATCTGGAAGGATGATATAATAAAACAAGCAAATGTAATAAGGAGGAAATAAGTGAGTTTTGGTATGTGAGATACAGTATATAATCTGTGTATGTATATATATATATACACAGTATCTCACAAAAGTGAGTACACCCCTCACATTTTTGTAAATATTTTATTATATCTTTTCATGGGACAACACTGGAAAAATAAATCTTTGCTACAATGTAATGAGTGTACAGCTTGTATAACAGTGTAAATTTGCTGTCCCCTCAAAATAACTCAACACACAGCCATTAATGTTTAAACCACTGGCAACAAAAGTGAGTACACCCTAAATGAAAATGTCCAAATTGGGCCCAATTAGCCATCCCCCACCCCGGGGTCATGTGACTCGTTAGTGTTTCAAGGTCTCAGGTGTGAATGGGGAGCAGGTGTGTTAAATATGGTGTTATCGCTCTCACTCTTTCATATCGGTCACTGGAAGTTCAACATGGCACCTCATGGCAAAGAACTCTCTGAGGATCTGAAAAAAAGAATTGTTGCTGTACATAATGAAGGCCTAGACTATAATAAGATTGCAAAGACCCTTAAACTGAGCTTCAGCACGGTGGCCAAGACCATACAACGGTTTAGCAGGGCATGTTCAACTCAGAACAGGCCTCGCCATGGTCAACCAAAGAATTTGAGTGCATGTGTTCAGCGTCTTATCCAGAGGTTGTCTTTGGGAAATAGATGTATGAGTGCTGTCAGCATTGCTGCAGAGGTTGAAGGAGTGGGGGGGGGGGTCAGCCTGTCAGTGCTCAGACCATAAGCCACACACTGCATCAGATTGGTCTGCATGGCTGTTGCCCCAGAAGGAAGCCTCTTCTAAAGATGATGCACAAGAAAACCTGCAAACAGTTTGCTGAAGACAAGCAGACTAAGGACATGGATTACTGGTGATGAGTACAAAGACAAGTGTGTCTTGCCTACGCTCCAGCATGGTGGTGGGAGTGTCATGGTCTGGGGCTGCATGAATGCTCCCGGCACAGGGGAGCTACAGTTCATTGAGGGAACCATGAATGTCAACATATACTGTGGCATACTGAAGCAGAGCATGATCCCCTCCCTTCAAAGACTGGGCCGCAGAGCAGTAATTCAACATAACGACCCCAAACACACCTCCAAGACAACCAATGCCTTGCTAAAGAAGCTGAGGGTAAAGGTGATTGACTGGCCAAGCATGTCTCCAGACCTAAATACTATTGAGCATCTTTGGGGCATCCTCAAATGGTAGGTGAAGTAGCGCAAAGTCGCTAACATCCACCAGCTCAGTGATGTTGCCATGGAGGAGTGGAAGAGGACTCCAGTGGAAACCTGTGAAGCTCTGATGAACTCCATGCTCAAGAGGGTTAAGGCAGTGCTGGAAAATAATGATGGCCACACAAAATATTCACACTTTGGGCCCAATTTGGACATTATTACTTAGGGGTGTACTCACTTTTGTTGCCAGTGGTTTAGACATTAATGGTTGTGTGTTTGAGTTATTTTGAGGGGACAGCAAATTTACACTGTTATACAAGCTGTACATTCACTACTTTACATTGTAGCAAAGTGTCATTTCTTCAGTGTTGTCACATGAAAAGATATAATAAAATATTTACAAAAATATGAGGGGTGCTCATATATATATACAGTATCTCACAAAAGTGAGTACACCCCTCACATTTGTGTAAATATTTTATTCTAATGTTTCATGTGACAAAACTGAACAAATGACACTTTGTTACAATGTAAAGTAGTAGTGTACAGCTTGTATAACAGTGCACACAGCCATTAATGTCTAAACCGCTGGCAACAAAAGTGAGTACACCCCTAAGTGAACATGTCCAAATTGGTCCCAATTAGCCTTTTTTCCTCCCTGTGGTCATGTGACTCATGTTACAAGGTATCAGGTGTGAATGGGGAGCAGGTGTGTTGAATTTGGTGTTATCACTTTCACTCTCACTCTCTCATATTGGTTATAGGAAGTTCATCATGGCACCTCATGGCAAAGAACTCTCTGCGGATCTGAAAAAAAAGAATTGTTGCTCTACATAAAGATGGCCTAGGCTATAAGAAGGTTACCAAGACACTGAAACTGAGCTGCAGTGCGGTGGCCAACACCATACCTCGGTTTAACAGGACAGGTTCCACTCAGAACTGGCCTCGCCATGGTCAACCAAAGAAGTTGAGTGCATGTGCTCAGCATCATATGCAGAGGTTGTCTTTGGAAAGTAGATGTATGAGTGCTGCCAGCATTGCTGCAGAGGCTGAAGGGGTGGAGGATAAGCCTGTCAGTGCTCAGACCATACGCCACACACTGCATCAAATTGGTTTACTTGGCTGTCGTCCCAAAAGGAAGCCATTCTAAAGATGATGCACAAGAAAGCCTGCAAACAGTTTGCTGAAGACAAGCAGACTAAGGAAATGGATTACTGGAATCATGTCCTGTGGTCTGATGAGAACAAGATAAACTTATTTGGTTCAGATGGTGTCAAACGTGTGTGGTGGCAACCAGGTGAGGAGTACAAAGACAAGTATATCTTGCCTACAGTCGAGCATGGTGGTGGGAGTGTCATGGTCTGGGGCTGCATGGATGCTGCTGGCACTGGGGAGCTACAGTTCATTGAGGGAACCATGAATGCCAACATGTACTGTGGCATACTGAAGCAGAGCATGATCCCCTCCCTTTGGAGACTGGGCCGCAGGGCAGTATTCCAACATAATGACCCAAACACACCTCCAAGATGACCACTGTCTTGCTAAGGAAGCTGAGGGTAAAGGTGATAGACTGGCCAAGCATGTCTCCAGACCTAAACCCTATTGAGCATCTGTGGGGCATCCTCAAATGGAAGGTGGAGGAACGCAAGGTCTCTAACATCCATCAGCTCTGTGATGTCGTCGTGGATGAGTGGAAGAGGACTCCAGTGGCAACCTGTGAAGCTCTGGTGAACTCCATGTCCAAGAGGGTTAAGGCAGTGCTGGAAAATAATGGTGGCCACACAAAATATTGACACTTTGGGCCCAATTTGGACATTTTTACTTAGGGGTGTACTCACTTTTGTTGCCAGTGGTTTAGACATTAATTTCTGTTTGTTGAGTTATTTTGAGGGGACAGCAAATTTATACTGTTATACAAGCTGTGCACTCACTACTTTACATTGTAACAAAGTGTAATTTCTCCAGTGTTGTCATATGAAAAGATATAATAAAATATTTACAAAAATGTGTGGGGTGTACTCACTTTTGTGAGATACTGTATGTGTGTGTGTTTTGAAAGTCAGTTTGAAAGGGTTAACTTGTTTATTTAGTAGGTTTGGTATGCTTCAGGGGGTTAGACAACAAGAAAAAAACATGTTTATGTGTAAGGGCCAACGTATGTACAATAGTTTCTTGTTTTTTTTTCATACAAACCCAAAAAATACTGTTTTTTATCTATGCACGTGACTGAGTATTCTATGAAAATTGATTATTGTGTATTTTTTGGTTCCGGTTGACTCACCGGACTGTGGTGGGCAGCCTGGTAATGTTTGCACTGTTTATTTGTTTATAAAACAATAATAAAAATAATTAAAAAAAAAAAAAAAGAAAATAGATTCTTTTTTCACCACATTTTGGCTACTTTCACACTGAAGCGGTAGCCGCGGTAAAACTCCGCTAGTTTTAGCGGAGTTTTACCAGCGATATGGCTCCGCTATGCAGGCGGGAGTGCAGCGCTTTTAACCCCCCACAAGGGGTTAAAACGGTTAAAAGTGCCGGCGCTTCACGCTACCGAGGCGGTGTACAGCCGCTTCGGAAGCATGTGCCATTCATTTCAATGGCAGGGGCGGGAGAGGAGTGGTATATCACCGCTCCAAAGATGGTTGCAGGACTTTTTGTAACGTCCTGCAAGCGCACTGCCCCAGTGTGAAAGCACTCAGGGCTTTCACATTGGGGTGGATTGGGGGGGATTTTTGAGGCTCAAGATGCTATTTTTAGCTAAATAGCGTCTGTAAAGCGCCTCAATGTGAAAGGAGCCTTACTAGGCAAAAATTCCCTTGCTAAGTGAACAGATGATTTTCCTCTAGTAAATGAACCCCAATGTGTCAATATCCTGGAAGCTGACACAGTTGGAAGAAAACTATAGACTGAGGTCTGGTGACAGACCTGTACTATGCAATAGAACAGAAGCATTGTCTGTATCCAAATAGCTTTTATATTTAGGAACTTTTGAGTGTTGGGGGAGCCTAGGTTTTAGTCAAAGTAAGGAAAGGGGATGAGGGGAGAACCAGCAGCACATCATGCTGAATTTGAGATAATGGTTTAATAATGATGCACATAGTGCTCCACCATCGAGTGTGAGGCTAACAGTGCCACAAGTCATCATGTGCACCCACAAATACTATTCTCAGTATATGAACTATTGCAATGTACTCATCCAATAAGGACAGCAGCATTATTATCTGCCATACTCTTCAGTATTAGCTTATGGATCCAAGAGGTGCTGAAATAGCTGAAATATTCTCCACAGCTGTATGTGACAGGCAGCTTCCTTTATCACTGAATGTCCTTGTGCCTGGCCTCAAGAGACCACTCTGTACTGTGATTACCACAATAAGCACATAATTATTTGGCTATCAATTGCCAAATATGAAAGTCAGACAGTTATGGAAAGAACTGGGTGGGACAGAGACAAGAGGAATAGAGGAACTTAGCAAGCAACTTTTGTGAGAGGTGGCTTCTTCTCATGTGTTACATTCCCTGTGATAATGGGTTTCTGGATGTCAGAGTCCATCTGGGGAGAGCAGAGACTGAATCTGTCAAATAAGAATGCAAGGTGTTGAGGTTGGAGCACTTAGTGAAAAATCAATATTGCAGTGATAATGGCAGCTGCAGTGCTCTCAGGGAAAATGATACTCCTAGTACCCCCCCCCCCCCCCCCAAATCAACAATAAAGTCCTGGTTGCAGACAATTTGTGACCAGGAATGGCATTTATGGCCACAGCCAATCATACAAGTTGTATGTGCTCCTAGCACAGAGTCCTGCTGCACTCAGAGGGGGTATTTAGTCACCTCTGAACACACAGCAACTTTTTCTCTTTGACATGAAATATGAACAAAGCATATCCCTCTATAGTGTGTACTTGTCTTAATCCAGATCACAAAGTGTCATTTCTGTCTGCTGCATTGTTCCTCTGCTATCTGCATGGTTTTTCTAACACCAAGAGAAAAAAGGTGACAGGAAAGGCAGCTCCCGCACACTGCCTGTGATTGGCAGGCCCAACTCTGTTCCTGTGGGCTGTTTGAAGGGGGGGTATCTTCCCTCCAATCAACTCTCAGCTCTCCTCACTGAGCTTTGCAAAGTGTAACTTTAGCTCTCTGTCTGAAAGCCCAGTCAAGCTGTATAAATTCTGGACTTTATATACCGTGTTTCCCCGAAAATAAGACCTACCCTGAAAATAAGCTCTACTGTGATTTTCGGGGAGGGCTGCAATATAAGCCCTAGCCCAAAATTAAGCCCCTTTTAAGTGGTTGTTAGGTCCTGGGATGCACTTTGTTGCAGTGCTGTATAGTGTAGACTATATTGCTGTGGTCTGTGTGTATGCATACCTTCCATGTGGCACTGTTCAGCTGATCCCCCACTGCTCTCCCCTTCTCCTCTGGCTGTCAGCGGGCGATCTCGGGCTCCCTCCCTCTGCAGTGCTCGGAGCAGAGAAGGGATTTTTGGTGGGCAGTGGAAGCACCCAGCTGATCCCCTGCTGCTCTCGTCTACTCTTCCGCCAGCGGGGGATCTCGAGCCCCCTTCCCTCTGTAGTGCTCAGAACAGGGAAGGGAGCTCCAGTGGGCCATGGAAGCAGCGGCACTCGGCTGATCCCTCACTGCTCTCCTCTTCTCTTCTGCCAGCTCTCGGCTGGGGATCTTGGGCCCCCCCCTCTCTCTGCAAAGCTCGGAGCATGCCCTGGACTGCAACAGAAAATTAAGGTCAGCGCTGGGAAGAGGATCGGCGGGTCACTGAGGCGCTGTAACAGGGTGTTTATCACAGGTGGATTGCAGAGAAATACACAGTTTACGTTGTATGTTACTGTGGTAAAGTGCATTTTAGGATTTTACACCCACTTTTATTCCATTCCACTGGCCACTGGGGATTCCTGACAGGCAGAGAGGGAGATGGGGAGAGAAGACCACACATGTCAAGCCCTACCCCGAAAATAAGCCCTACTGGGTCTTTTGTTGCCAAAATTAATATAAGACCCGGGCTTATTTTTGGGGAAACATGGTAGCTGTAGAGAAGAGGAGGCTGCAGATAAACAGGTATGACTGTAGAATGATTTGCTTCATCTTTTATGTATCATCTGAGGCCAGTCACTTCACTGGGTATATGTAAGTGTTCATATCACATATCACTACCTGCTCTAATTATTGCTCAGCTTGGCTGTGGCTTTCCTCCAGAAAATGCAAACTATCTCTCCCCAACTATGATTCCCTTCATCATGGCAACCTTATGGCTAAACTCCCTGCAACTTAATTATCCTTGCTTGCATGTCAAAGCTGATAAACACGCTGTGCTGATGATGATCTCTAGCACCCTGCTATTTGTGAGAGATGATGTCTTTCCCCTGGGAGAGCCCTACTGCAGAAGGGCTTGGGAACATCACCCTAACCTGATGGATAGAGTCTGCCACAGTTGCAAGAGATTAGAAAACTGCAGGGAGTTGATATATTGATGGTGGGACAGTGGCAAGCGGAGGGGAGTACTTTCAGGTAGAGTACTGCAGCCTGCAGAAGTATGATGAAGAGTTGGCTGGAATCATCACATAGAGGCAGACATGTTTGCTCTGGTAATGTCATTTTCTGTATTTATTAGTGCCTTTCAGTGACCGAGAGTGACATCATGTCTCCCTCCACCCCCCTTCCCTCTTTGGCTGACCATAACCAATACAATCTTATTGTACAATCTTCCGTGTAGTATGCATAAGGGCCTGCATTATTTGCTACAAATTGAATGGATTGTTTTGGTTGCTCCTCGTGTTACTTTGTGGACCTTATTTCAGGACATTAAAACACAGGTGCACTAATTATTATTATTATTATACAGGATTCATATAGCACCAACAGTTTACATAGGGCTTCGTCAAAAGATTAACCCCTACAGATCCGCGCTATTGCCGAAGTACGGCTCCAGCGCGGATCTGAAATGCCGGGACGACGTCCATGGATGTCGTCCCCTGTGCACGCTCCCGGCCCGCCCCCTGGTGGCAGCAGCGGCGCCCGCCGCACGCTGCGCGAGCGTGCCCGTGGGTCGGGCGGACTCGATGTCCGCTCGAGACCCACGATCGCCTGACAGAGCTGCAGAACGGGGAACCGCTGATGTAAACACGGCGGTTCTCCGTTCTGTGACAGGGAACATGACAGATCTACTGATCCCTGTCACTGGGATCAGTTAGATCTGTTATATCCCGGCCAGCCCCGCCCCCCCACAGTTAGAACACACCCAGGGAACATTGTTAACCCCTTCACTGCCCCCTGCAGGTTAACCCTTTCACTGCCAATGTCATTTACACAGTAATCAGTGGATATTTAAATTTCTGATTGCTGTATAAATGTCATTGGTCCCAAAAATGTGTAAAAAATGTCCGACATTTCTGCTGCAATATCGCAGTCCCGATAAAAATCGCAGATCGCCGCCATTACTAGTAAAAAAAAAAATAAATAATAAAAACGCCATAAATCAATTCCCATAGTTTGTAGATGCGATAACTTTTGCGCAAACCAATCAATATACGCCGATTGCGATTTTTTTTTACCAAAAATATGCAGAAGAATATATATCGGCCAAAACTGATGAATAATTTTTTTTAATGGATTTGTACTTTAGCAAAAAGTAAAAAATATTGTTCTTTTTTGCAAAATTGTCGCACATTTTTTGTTTAGAGCGGCGATCAGAAATGACGCAGAGGCGATAAAATACCACCAAAAGAAAGCTCTATTTGTGGGAAAAAAAGGACGCAAATTTTATTTGATTACAATGTCGCACGACCGCGCAATTGTCATTCAAAATGCGACAGCGCTGAAAGCCAAAAATTGGTCTGGGCAGGAGGTGGGTTTAAGTGCCCAGTAAGGAAGTGTTTAAAGATGTAGATTTGTTTACCAAAACCAGTGGTAGTTTGTTTTGATACATAGAGAACTGGGCCAACTTTGCAGTTGGTTAACGGCACTATAGCAGATATGGGGAGGGTGCAGCTCTGATGGGGAAGAGGATGGCCAGATGATTGAAATAACTTTTAAACTAGGATGTCGGGGGGCACAAATTTTTGAATGGTATACCATGCAATGAGCAAGGTTTTGCAAGTGCGGATGTGGGCAAAGTTGAGGGGAAAGGCGGCCTCAAACCGGAGGATAGAGCAACTAAAGTATCCAGGACCAGTGCTCATAGGCTGAATGAATCTACTGTAACTTAACTTTCTTGAGCAATCCTTTGTCTTCCGGGTCAAGAACACATGTTGAACGATGAATATATGAAAATGAGGTGTGGAACGCAAGCCGGCGACGCCATCTTGAAAGTCGAAAACAGACTTCCGTTTTTCAGCCCCCTAGGGGCTGGACATGTATTTTACCCATTTATTATAAATAGGAGTAGTGACAGGAGGGGGGGGGATACCTCAGATGACGGCTTTTGAGCCGAAACTCGTCGGGTTTCCAGACTCCTTCTGTCACATTGGTTTTACCATAAGAGCTCTTTTTATTTGTCTACATTGTGAGTATTACTAATCCCTTTGCTCGAATAAAATTTTCATAAGCGGTATTACACTATTGTGGTTTTTCCCTCTCATACTATTCATGGTGAGTGCCGGATTAACCTGAGAAGTGTTGCTGTGAGGGATCGGAGCCACCTACCTGGACAGGAATCTCCTTCCTCTCCCCCCCCCCCTTCCTCCACGGCCAGTGGACATCTATGCATTAACTACCTGAGTTGGATTTGATTTCTGCGCATGATCTACCAGATTCTGGTAAGCATACATCTATTACCTGTTAAGTGGATTCTTGCTGGACATTATGTTGGTACAAGAATATTTGTGAATTTATAAGGAGTACAGATCTGGATAATGCCTGACACTATATTTGGAGAAAAGTGTTTTACATTTTGAAGAATGCGCTATCCGGACTATTGTGAATTTTATCTCTAGAACTGTTCATTCATTTGTCTCTCCTTGGGAGTCCAACCTTTGGAACTGCATTATACATATTCCCCTTTTTTTCTTTTTTGGCGCTGCATCTGCGTTGAAACAATTAAGAGCAGGGGTCAAGTCCTGGGGAAAAAAGTGTGGGAATTTACCCAGGATTCCCGCCCCCCTCCACAAAAATAACAGTGTGTGTGTGTGTGTGTGTGTGTGTATATATACATAATACGTTCAGTGTTCTCTATCTCAGTGCTCTCTATCTCAGTGCTGGTGTCAGTTCTCATTATCTCAGTAATGGTGTCAGTGCTCTCTATCTCAGTGCTGGTGTCAGTGTTCTCTATCTCAGTGCTGGTGTCAGTGTTCTCTATCTCAGTGCTGGTGTCAGTGTTCTCTATCTCAGTGCTGGTGTCAGTGCTCTCTATCTCAGTGCTGGTGTCATTGCTCTCTATCTCAGTGCTGGTGTCAGTGCTCTCTATCTCAGTGCCGGTGTCAGTGCTCTGTCTTGGTCAGTGCTGGTGTCAGTGCTCCCTATCTCAGTGCTGGTGTCAGTGCTCTTTCTCAGTCAGTGCTCTGTCTCGGTCAGTGCTGCACTCATACAGCTTCTTGAACTTGGCATCATAGAAGATAAGAGACTGTGTGAGTTTCACCACCTCAGATGTCTCGTCATCCCCGTCAGGCAGCAGTAGGGACTCCCCATAGAGGAAGAGCTCCTGCCAGCAGATAGGCATGGAGAAGCCGATCAGCAGGTGGTGCCAGTGCAGGATGTGACATGCCTGGTGTTCTATCAGATTACCGCTACCTGTCAGATTGTGTAACGGAAGTGACGTTCCAACCAAAAATAGTTACTGTGCATGCACTGTGCGTTCCATGGTGCTATTCCTTCCAAACACTTCATGATCTGATGGATAGCGGTAATTTGATTGAACACATATGGACATCTTACTAGACCCAGCTACATCTTGAAATTCAGAGTAATTTAGCAATAAAGTGAGCGCATATAAATAAATATAGTATATTGACATCTGTGATGCTGGCTTGGTGTTACATTTTAAAAGAACCTTTAGGTTTTCAAAATGTAATATCTAAACAGCATCACAGATATCAATGTACTATATGTATTTATGTAGCACCCTCTACCTATAGGTAGGTGCTAGAAATAAGTCTTTTTGTTAGGTAAGGTAAATTTAGCCAGGCCTGGTGTGTTTTGCAGGTCTGGTTGTTTTGATTTTGGGCTGGGCATGGCTCAAGTAGGACTGATCAGATGATGTCACTAAACCCCTCCTACCTTCTTCTGGAAAGGACTGGAACTTTCCAGAGTGAAGGTGGGACAATAGGTGTCATCATCTGGGGTGTCATGGGGAGCCCTGACCAGTCCAGAATCTGGATTGGCAGACACAAGGGAGTGGAAGAGACAGTGGAGAGAGAAAGCACTCTCTGGGAGGAACTACAAGTCACAGTGGTGAGTGACACAATACCTGGGAAACTGTAGAAGCATGCTGGAGCAGATTTGGGTGAGAGACAGTCTGAGAAGAATGCAGAAGTCAGTGAGGAACTGTGGTGTCATGTTGGCAGTGGAGAGGACCGGTGCAGCTAGGAGGGCTGGTGGGGTCCTGAACAGGATGGGCTCAGAGCAGTAGTCCATCAGTCCAGCTAGCACAGTAGAACTGTTCTTTTTGTCTACACAACGGGGATCCACTATCCCTACCTGTAATGGGTGGACCGGAGGCCGTGCTAATCTGCGGCAGGCCTCACATGTGCTAGCTGGGCCGGAGTTGAAGAGAAAATGGAGGCTAGTAAATTTCCTTCCAGGCCTTAGGAGTAATTCAAGCAGTGTGCAGGAGTGAGGGAAAGGAGTGTAATGCATCAAGTGATGAGCTGGAGGAAGATAGAGTTGTATATACATGGAGGATGTATATAGTTCTGTCCGGATAATTAACTAATGCTCTGGAGCATCCCACAACACCCCAATCCCTATCCAAGTTATTTCCCCCAAATAAAATAGCAAAACAAAGTTCCATCCTGCTTACTGACTCTGGATGCGGTATAGATGTGATTGAGGGCAGTGTGAATGGATGAACCACAACTTCCAGCCACTCCCATGGGAGAACATTGCTACATTTATATACGCTCACATTATTGATAAATTACTCTAAATTTCAAGACGTAGCTGGGTGTAGTAAGATATCCACATGGGTGTTGTATCAGATTACTGCTACCCCGCATGTTGCCACGCATAGTGCATGCGCAGTAATTTTGCTGGGAAAGTCACTTCTGTTACACAATCTGATGGGTAGCGGTCATCTGATGTGGATCTGAGGATCAGTACTGGACTGGGAACCCCCCCCCCAGTGAAACTTTGGGTGGGTAGGGATAAGAGAAGGGCAGAGGGAGGGGTTGGGCTGTCAATCACAGGTGGGCACATTGGGACACTAATAGAGTACTGTCCTGTTTGTGGCACTGATGATCAGGAAGGGACACACAGATAGTGGAGGCTATGGGAAAGGGGGTGAATATAATGGCCTGTCGCTGTGGATGAGGGAGGTTGAATTCTGGAGGAGGAGGGATAGCTAGCCTGGCTTTTCCTCATGCTGGTGGTTGCTAGCTGCAGAAAGGGGGTTGTGGCATAGTAGCTCCGTCACAGCTGGAGCCCCGGACCCCCCCCGCCCTGATTGACAGGCCCAGACACCGCTTCTTTCCTACCTCCCCCTTCCATCCTGCTACACGTTCTAATGGCTCCATCCAGCCCTTGGGAGGTCTCCTCTTTTTTTCGCCACTGCTTACCAGACGCCGTGGGGGGTTATCTGCAGCTCCTGTGCAGGAAGGAGTCTCCTCTTCTTCTCCTCCTCCCTTGGACAACACAGTGCTGGCTCTGCCTCCTCCCACAGACACACAGCCAAGGATCCCTCTTCTCTCTTCACTGCCTGGCCATGGAGCTCACAGCGCTAACCCTCCGCAGGCCGGAGTGCAGCATCGCTGTTGTTAGAGCATGAATCCTCTTTGATTAGGCAAATAAGCCGTCCCTGGGAGCCCATCTAATTTGCCTAATTAAAGAGCCATCTCTGCCTGCAGGACGCGGCTGCTAATGGGACCGGTGTTCCTGCCGTGGAAAAAGTACAGGAACGCCGTCCCCATGCATTCCTGCAGGACTCGAGCCCTACTTAAGAGCGAGCAAGAATAAATGAATGTGTGCTGGTTGGCACAAAACTAAAATGCATATTCACAAATGCCAGTTAATAAAATGGAAGAACTAGTACTTCTGCTGCTTAATGATAATTTATGACTTTGTCTGAATATCAGAAACCTGGTTTGACAACTTACATCACTGTATATATGAAATGGAGCTAAACCTAAACTGTGCAATGTGAAAAGATATGGCAACACTGCCACACAGAAATACAATTACAGTCAATTGTTAACTATAGATGTGAGATAAGTGCAAAAATGCAGTATAAAGTGCAGAAAACATACAGAGCAAGATGCTCAAAGTGTTATGATCCAAAAACATAAAAACTAATTTGTATAAATAATCCAAAATTCATATTGGTGTAAACAAACAGAAAAAACTAAAAATTTTAAAAAACACAATCCATATCCCAATAGGGTTGCCAATATCAAAAGTTCATCAGAAAATTCTGTTCAAATGATACCAAGATATGAGGCAAAGGTGAAAATCAAGAATTAGCCCTTATGGTGGAATCCAATCCCTTTTAAATGGAAGGCTAACCAGAGGTAAGATATATTGAAATATATCTGGAGATACCGGACATCAGGGTAAAGGAGGCAAACGTCACACTATCCCGGGCGGCAGCTCTCATGGGGGGAGGGATGTGCTTGTATGTCATGAGTGATTTGATGAGGAATTACATTGCTAAGGGGGCTAGTGACAAAGTGGAGTCCTTGTAGCTGGAGCTTCAACGGAACAATATAGATGGCAAAATAGTTGTGAAGGTATGTTGTAGGCCCTCTAATATTGGGACTATGCTGGCAGCAATAGAAATCACACAGTTTTAACTGAATGGGTTTTGAATAAAAATGGATTTATTAATTCATATATTTGTTAAATGCTTAGAACAAATTTTGGTCCAAGCTAGACCATCCTTATGACCATACAATAATCATGGAAAAAACAACCGTGCAGGATCATAAACTTGGATTATGAATCCACAACCGTTGTCCCTGTTTTGGGACAACAGTGGTGGACTCACAATCCAAGTTTATGATTCTGCACGGTTGTTTTTTTCCATTATTATTGTATGGTCATAAGGATGGTCTAGCTTGGACCAAATTTTAAAGATTTTTTTCTATGAATTTAACAAATATATGAATTACTAAAAATGTTTTTATTCAAAATGTATTCAGTTAAAACTGTGTGATTTCTATTGCTGCCAGCATAGTCCCAAGGGAGCTATCTTCATGTTTGTTCAATTAAGGGATGGAGCAGCTATTGTGACTCATTGATGCCCCACCAACAAACCTTCCTTGCTGTAGGCCCTCTAACCTTCATGATGAGGAAGAAACCCATCTCCTTTCACAGTTAGAGATAGCAGGGAGGCAGGGCAAATATATATATTATAGTCAAAGGAACTTCAATTGTATCCAAATATTGATTGGGAAGACAGAACTGTATACTCAACCTAAGGCTCGTTGGTTTTTTGAACACAATGCAAGATCATTTCATGAGTCAAATGGTGGAAACTCCAATTAAAAATAGTACTCTTTTGGACCTACTAATTACAAACAACACAGAGCTAATTGCAGATTTGGAATTCAGGGATAACTTAGGAAACAGTGACCATTGAGTAATTACTTTTTCCACAAGTTTATAAGAAAGGGAGACATGGGGCAAGGATAGGAACAATAAAAAGAGCCAACTTTACTTAACTGCTCTCCATACTATGTCACACTAAATGGGATCAAAGTATTGAAACAAAAAACATAGAAGAGAAGTGGGAGTGCTTCCCATTGTGACACAAATATAAAAAAATATAAAAAAACAAAAGGCAAACCTGGGTGGCCAAAGGCATAAATGGACCCAAATCAGCATGGCTTTACTGAGGGCAGATCATGTCAGACTAATCTGATTTATTTTTTGACTATATTACCAATGTTTTGGACCAGGTTGGTGCTGTGAACATAGCATATCTTGATTTCAGCAAGGCATTTGATGCAATTCCACATAATGACCTAATACAAAAGTTGTACAAGCTAGGACTTAACCATTGGGTGGTTCAGTGGATATGCAGTTGGCTAAAGGATAGATACCAGAGTGTGTTTGTAAATGGGGTTCACTCAGAACAGAGAGCAGTCACTAGTGGGGTACCACAAGGCTCTGTATTGGGTCTTGTTCTGTTTACTCTCTATGTAAGTGATAAAACTAAAGGTTTGTTGGGCAAGGTATGTCTCTTTGCTGATGATTCAAAGGTGTGTAATAGGATTGATATCCCTGGAGATATCTGTAATATGGAACATGATTTGACATTGCTGGAAGATTGCTCAAAGCAGTGGAAACTGCAGTTCAATGTTTTTAAATGTAAAATAATGCACTTAGGGAAAAATAATCCCTTGAGAGAGTACAGCATTGGGGGTACATTGTTGGTCAGCACTACGGAGGAAAAAGATTTGGGGGTACTTATTTCAGATGATTTGAAAAATGAGCAGTGTGACCAGGCAGTGGGAAAAGCAAGTACAATTCTAGGATGTATCACTAGAGGGATCACCAGCAGGAGGAAGGAGGTTCTGATTCCCCTATATAGATCTTTAGTGACACCTCATTTAGAATACTGTGTCCAGTTCTGGAGACCTCACTTACAGAAATATATTGATAAAATAGAATGAGTCTAGAGACGGGTAACAAAAATGGTGAAAGGTCTGTGGGATAAAACATATCAAGAGTGACTTTGGGAACTTAAAGTAGAACTATGGTCATAATGAAAATATCAATATGTGATGTAACACTACAACCTGTTAAAGATCTCACTAGTTACATAGTTACATAGTAAACAAGGTTGAAAAAAGACACAAGTCCAACCTATGTGTGTGTTTTAATGTCAATATTAAATTGTATACTCTTCAATGTTGTGGTCCCTTAGGTGTGCATCTAATAGTTTTTTGAAATTATCTAGACTCCCAGCAGAGACTACTGCTTGTGGAAGAGAATTCCACATCCTCACTGCTCTTACCATAAAGAACTCTCTATGCTTTTTAAGGTTAAACTGCCTTTCTTCTATTTTTTTGTGAATGGCCGCATGTCTTTGTGTGCTCCCTTGCACGGAAGTGTTTTGTACCTACTGTGGGGTCACCAGTACAGTATTTGTACATTGAAATCATATCCCCTCTCAAGCGTCTCTTCTCCAGAGAGAATAAGTTCAGTGCTTGTAATCTTTCCTTATAACTAAGGTCCTCCAATCCCTTAATAAGCTTTGTGGCCCTTCTCTGTTCCCTTTCCAATACCAGGACATCCTTCCTGAGGACTGGTGCCCAGAACTGGACAGCATACTGCAGGTGTTGCCTCACCAGAGACTTAGTGAGAGAATTATTGATTTATCCCTGGAGTTGATACCTTTCCTGATGCATGCCAACACTTTGTTAGCTTTGTTTGCAGCAGCTTGGCATTGCATGCCACTGCTGAGCCCATTCTCCACTAGGACTCCTAGGTCTTTTTCCATTCTAGATTCCCCCAGAGGCTCTCCCCCTAGTGAGTAGTTTGCTTTTTTGTTCTTGGTACCCAAATGCATTATCTTACATTTTTCTATGTTAAATCTCATCTGCCACTTGTCTCAGTTGTTTTGCAAACAGCAGGAAGGATGCTGACATATATACCTTTCCCCCTGTAGCTCAAAACTCTCATGTCCACTTCCTGTAAGAAGGAGACAACTCTGTTTCCTCTCTCTGTAAATGCATGTAAATGCCTCCGTTGTCCCCTTTTGCATGCTGCTGTTCTGAAGAAACTACAG
Organism: Glandirana rugosa; assembly: GCA_018402905.1. Classification (NCBI taxonomy): domain Eukaryota; kingdom Metazoa; phylum Chordata; class Amphibia; order Anura; family Ranidae; genus Glandirana; species Glandirana rugosa. Next base: position 488,733 of record BLSH010039733.1, read on the forward strand.
CGTGCCATCCTGACATCAATGGGGGAGGTGCTCCTATACGCCATGAAAAGCTCAGGCAAATCAATCATTACAGAAGTCCAGACAAGGCTCCGCCCACTCCCCCCTGCACGAGCGATTTGTGAAGCCCCGCCCACCCACATATGTCCCGCCTTTGCACCGTCTACTCCCACCTATGCCTGCCCACTGCTATTTCTCTATACAGGCTCTTCCTGTTAGCTTCTCTTCTCCTGTAAAAAGCTGACAGAGGAAAACAGGCAGCAAGAAGCATACAGACAAATTTGTGTGCAGTTACCTGCAGGCAAAAACTAATCATGATAATATAATGTTTATTCCCTCCTACATGCACCAGGTTCCATCCTCCCTCCATCTGGCTGCAACTCTCCCTCACCTCCATGCACTTGGCTCCATCCTCCCTCCACCTGGCTGCAACTCTCCCTCAACTCCATGCACCTGACTCCATCCTCCCTCCACCTGGCTGCTACTCCCCCTCACCTCCATGCACCTGGTTCCATCCTCCCTCCACCTGGCTGCAACTCTCCCTCACCTCCATGCACCTGGTTCCATCCTCCTTCCACCTGGCTGCAACTCTCCCTCACCTCAATGCACCTGGCTCCATCCTCCTTCCACCTGGCTGCTACTCTCCCTCACCTCCATGCACCTGGCTCTATCCACCCTCCACCTGGCTTCAACTCCCCCTCACCTCCATGCACCTGGCCCCATCCTTCCTCCACATGGCTGCAACTCCCCCTCACCTACATGCACCTGGCTCCATCCTCCCTCCACCTGGCTGCAACTCCCCTTCACCTCCATGCCCCTGGCTTCATCCCACCCTCCAGCTGGGTGCAACTCCCCCTCACCTCCATGCCCCTGGCTTCATCCCACCCTCCAGCTGGGTGCAACTCCCCCTCACCTCCATGCACCTGGGTCATGCCTACCCTCCATCTATCTGCATCTCCCCCTCTCCTCCATGCACCTCGCTCCATCCTACCCTCCAACTGGCTGCAACTCTCCTCACCTCCATGCACCCGGCTCCATCCCACCCTCCACCTGGGTGCAACTCCCCCTCACCTCCATGCACCTAGGTCATTCCTACCCTCCACCTGTCTGCATCTCCTCCTCTCCTCCATGCACCTGGCTCCATCCTACCCTCCACCTGGCTGCAACTCCCCCTCACCTCCATGCACCTGGCTCCATCCTACCCTCCATCTGGCTGCAACTCTCCCTCAACTCCATGCACCTGACTCCATATTCCCTCCTACATGCACCAGGTTCCATCCTCCCTCCATCTGGCTGCAACTCTCCCTCACCTCCATGTACTTGGCTCCATCCTCCCTCCACCTGGCTGCAACTCTCCCTCAACTCCATGCACCTGACTCCATCCTCCCTCCACCTGGCTGCAACTCCCCTTCACCTCCATGCCCCTGGCTTCATCCCACCCTCCAGCTGGGTGCAACTCCCCCTCACCTCCATGCCCCTGGCTTCATCCCACCCTCCAGCTGGGTGCAACTCCCCCTCACCTCCATGCACC
>BLSH010039733.1:490270-503875 GCA_018402905.1 Glandirana rugosa
AGGGCACAAGGGGTACTGGGGATTAGTATTACAACAGTGGACACTGGGGGCTGGGGACGAGAAGGACACACGGGACACTAAGGACTCAAGGGATTAGTAACACACAGTAGAGATTGAGGACTGGTAGGCCACTGGGGATACGGGGATTAGTAGGACAAATGGGACACTGGACCTCCCCTCCTACCTCGGTCCACGTGTCTCCTCTCCTCCTCAACGTCGGTCCACCTACCCTCCTGCATCTCCTCCTCTCCTCCATGCACCTGGCTCCATCCTACCCTCCACCTGGCTGCAACTCCCCCTCACCTCCATGCACCTGGCTCCATCCTACCCTCCATCTGGCTGCAGCCCTTCCTCTCCTCGGTGTATCTGGCTCTGTTCTACCTTCCACCTGGCTGCAACTCCTCTCCTCTGTCCTCCCCTCCACCTTGCACCATCATGTCCTCCACCTGGCTCTGTCCTCCCCTTAAACTTCACTCCATCCTCCCATCCACCTGGCTGCAACTCCTCCTCTCCTCTGTGCACCTGGCTCCATCCTCCCCTCCAGGTCACAGGGTAAACAGGATGATTAGGGGCATAGGGGTCACCGGATGGTCAGGAGTTAGAGATGACACACAATGATTAGGGAACTCAGGAATCACAGGGCACACAGGAAGAGCAGGGGTCGGGGGTCACAGGTGACAACATTATGATTAGGGGTCATGGGGAACACGGGAAGATTGGGGATTCAGGGATCACAGTGGACATAGGATGATCAGGAGACTACAGTTACATGGGAAAAACCGCATGATTAGGGGCTCGGGAGTCACATGGGACACAGGAGGATTGGGACTCAAGGGTCACAGTGGACACCTGATGATTAGGGAACTTTGGGGGTCACAGGATGATCAGGGGCTCTGGGGTCACAGAGGACACCCTCTCTCTTTTTCTCTCACCCTTCTCTCTCTCATTTTCTCTCTTTAAAAATACATAACATAATATAAAATATGTAAATCTTTAGAAAAATATTAGGTAAAAATTGACATTATACACATAGGGACTGGTGAAAACTATTCCATCTTACACTGACAGCATTGCTGCAGCAGCACTAGTAAAGGCACATATCTTGTGCTTACTCTGTTTTACATGGGCATACGCCCAGCTATTGATTGACAGATGGGTGTGTGTTATGTAAAATACACTGAGAAGGATAGAAGGCACAAGGAGTCATGGGAATTGTAGTTCCCTGTGGGAGATGCAGATACTAGCACAGTTGAAGGAAATGACACTTAGCATTATCTAGCAAAAAGGGATTGGGGGGGGGGGGATTAGAGACCCCAATTGCAGCTATATGGTAGGAAAATAATCATTTCAGTTATTATGTTTATTACCATGTGTAACTTTCAAGTATTTATATGAGAATTTACTAAAATGTTTATGTTGTTTAGTTGTACTTTAATATGCACAGTCTGGAGGAAAAAAGGGAAAGGGGAGATATGTTTGAAACCGTTAAATACCTTTAAATAGGGGGTGAATAAGGTTCAGGAGGGCATTTTTTTCAATATGAAACCAAAATCAAGAACACAGGGACATGACCTCAAACTAACTGGAGGGAAGTTCAAAACTAATCTTAGAAAGTATTATTTTACTGAAAGGGTAGTTCATACTTGGAATAAACTACCAGCAGAGGTAGTAAGACAGTGAACAGTAAATGGCTTCAAAAATGCTTGGGACAAACATAGATCTATACTCAGACAAAAAAGTTAACGTAAAAAACCCCCAAAAAATCAAAAAACGACTCGATGGATTACTCGGTCATTTTCTGCCGTGCCTTTTCTATCTTTCTAGCTAAAATAGATTATGAGAGACACAATGAGGAAGAGAGTAAAAAAAAAAATGCAAAACATTTTTCTAATATTTTAATAGTAACATATCGGCCTCATAAAAGATGATTAGGGGAAATTGGTCATTAGTGACAGGGAAAAGGCAACTGTATTAATTGCATTCTTCTCCTCAGCTTTAACAAATAAAAATGAGGGGCATAATAAACAAGACAGTAATGTTAGTAACATTTTATTGAACGTTCCCTTGTGGCTGACAGTGTTAAAAAAAGACTAGATAAACTTAGGGTGAACAAACCACCAGGAACCAGAGGGCTTACACATGAGAGTCCTTAAAGTGGTATTAAACTCAAAAGCAAACATTTATTATATTGTAGTTTGCCTTACCTTACAATTATTGGATGTGGTGGCTGCATTAGTTGTCTTTTTTAAGCTTTCTTTTCTTTATTTTCATCTGGTTATCTGGCCAGTAGGTCTTTTGTTTTTCAAAAGAATAAGCTCTCTTGCAGATGTACCTGTTACAGGGATGAGTCAAATCATGTAACACTGACAGGGCCTAAAAAAAGAACACTAATACAACCACCAGGTCTAATGATTGGTAAGCTGCAATATATACAATGTTTGGTTTTGGGTTTAATAGCACTTCAAATAACTTTGCAATGTTATAGTTAGACCATTATTCCTATTTTTTAAAGAACACTTACTGACTGCACTAGCTGATGGTGTTAGGCAGATGTGGTACCAATATTCAAAGAAGGGCTGAGATCTATACCTTGGAACTACATAACGGTCAGCCTAACATCAATAGTATGCAAACTATTGAAAGGGATGGTAAGGGACCATATCCAAGAATTTGCTGATGCAAATAGTATTAGCATTAGTAGCATACAACACAATTTTATGAAGAACCATTTTTGTTCAAGTTGAACGAGAAGCGGTTCAATCTTAACCACTTGCCGACCGCCCGCCGCAGCCTGATGGCGGCCGCGATAGCTAGCATTGTGAGCATGCGCCGCCGGAGGAGCGCTCACTGTGTCCAGGGGGGCCAGGGAGCGTGTAGGGCAGACTCAATTGCCGCTGGCTACCCGCGATGCCCCCCCCCCGCAGTGAATGAACGGAGGTCCGTGTATTTAAACATGGATCTCCGTTCTGACAGAGGGGGAAGGGCTGTGATCACAGGCTTCCTGTATATGGAAGCCATGATCACTCCCCTCCCCCTGCCAGCCCATCCCACATACAGTTAGAGCATGCCTAGGGAACACAGTTAACCCTTAGAGCGCCCCCTCCAGGTTAACCCCTTCACTGCCAATGGCATTTACACAGTAATCAGTGCATTTTCATAGCACTGATCACTGTATAAATGCCAATGGTCCCAAAAAAGTGTCAAAATGGTCCGACATGTCTGCCGCAATATCGCAGTACCGCTAAAAATCGCAGATCGCTGTCATTAATAGTAAAAAAAATAAATAAATAAACCCCCGAAATGAATTCTCATCATCCGTAAACGCGGAAACTTTTGCGCAAACCAATCAATAAACGCCAATTGCAATTTTTTTTAACCAAAAATATGAGGAAGAATATAAATCGACCAAAACCAATGAACAAAAAATGTTTATTTATATTTTTTTGGATTTGTATTTTAGCAAAAGGTAACAAAAACTTTTTTTTTTTTTTTTACAAAATTGTCGCTCTTTTTTTATTTATAGCGGCGATCAGAAATGATGCAGAGGGCATCAAATACCACCAAAAGAAAGCTCTGTTTGTGGGGGGAAAAAGGATGTAAATTTGGTTTGGGTACAACGTCGCACGGCCGCGCAATTGTCAGTTAATGCGACGCAGTGCTGAATCGCAAAAAGTGCTCTGGTCCTAAAGTGTGAAATCCTTCCGGGGCTGAAGTGGTTAAACTCCCTTTTACAGTTGGCGGTGTCAACAGAGAGTGTAGATAAATGCAAAAAACTTCTAGATGTGTTTCTTTGCAAGCACAATTTACAGGGATATTGAAAATGATAGCAACATACGCACATACACTACACATTCTCGGATGGACTGGTGTCTTTATTTTGCTTTACCAACGATGTAACTGTATGATCCAGTATGAGTTTATATCCACTTTAATGAAAGCAGGAATGTAAACAGTGAATGTTGCTCAGAAAAAAAGGCCCTTTAATCAGATGCTGAACAGATAAGAAACTGCACTGTATTATCTTAGATATAGTGCCACCCCCTGACTGCCATATAAATGGAACATATATCTAAATAGAGAAGTTGTGTCCAGTAATGAATTCAGGAGTAGAAATAAGCCATTATTTGCATTTATCAATGTTTGTCCACATTGCAGGAGAGCTGGAAGAGAGCACAGCTCACACATATTCCCTGGTCTCTCCTCCTCTGCTTAGCAAGTAGATCTGCTGGGTTGGAAAGTTGGCAGGCAATTTCTAATGTTCCCTATTGATTAAGGCTAAGATCAACCTACAACGGGAATATTCTTTGACAGAGAGTTTGTCAGATTCTAATGGATGTACTTTTCAGATGAATACATGGTCTTTGGGGATGTGATTGTTGTGTAGCCATCGGATTAGTACAAATGTCCACTGTAGACAAAGCAATTAACCATATATTAAAAAAAAGTAGCACTGTGGAGTTTAGACAGTAGGGATTCAAAAAAACAGTAGGAAATGGTTATAGGGTATAATGAGCATCTGTAAAAACAAATTGACAGAGTGATGCTGGCATCTTCAATACAGATGGATCAACATGTGTTCTGTTATGTTATGTTACATTTTTATGATAGAACAATGGTAAATAAAAATGAGAGGTGACGTTCAAAAGCAGATTATTCCTAATAGTAGTAGGCAATTTGAAACGTTTGCTGTGGAGAATAGCAGGTTCCAGAGAGGTGTCGTTGCGGAATCACTTGCATAATTTGAGTATTTTGAGTACCCTAAGATCCAATCCATTGCATGTCTCATAAAACTAGCTAACATTGGGCAAGTTTAAGCCACTTTTGTTCTTCCACTGGTAAAGTTTTTGATATAGAAATCCTGCATGATGCCATTTATTTTACCATGGAAAGTTGATCATGGCCTTAAAGTGGTTGCACAGCCTCAAGGATTTTCACCCTAATGCATTCTATGCATTAAGGTGAAAAAGCTTCTGTGCTGCAGCTCCCCCCAGACCTCCCTTTTTCTTACCTGAGCCCGATCCGATCCAGCGATGTGCATGAGTGCAGTGGCTCCACCTGCTGTCTCTCTCCTCATTGGACAGATTGAAAGCAGCAGGAGCCATTGGCTCTCACTGCTGTCAATCAATCCAGTGACATGGGAATGGGGGCAGGGCCGAGTACTGCTGTCTGTGTCAATGGACGCAGCAGCGGGACTCGGGAGAGAGCCCACACAGGTGCCCCCAGGGAGAGTGGCTTTCCATGGGGGCACCCGATGAAGAGGAGGGGCCTGGAGCGCCGGCAGGGAACCCCAGAAGAAGAGGATCGGGGCTGCTCTGTGCAAAACAATTACACAGAGCAGGTAAGTATAGGCATGACTGCTATTTGTATTACAACAAAAAGTTGGGGGATTACAACCCTTTTAAGGTATGAATTGTAGCAACAGGAAGTGAGCAAAGGTTGTTATTTTGATGAGGTGGCTTCTCCCAAAGAGTGCAAGAGAAAGGTTTCCTATGCCTTCAGATCCCTCAATATCTTGTTTATCAAAGAAAGATAGCTGAGATTATACAACAAAATGTGGATGTCTTATTTAACTTCACCCCTAAATATCATATACAATCTGTGGCTATGGTAGAATTGGTGGACTGTACCCAGGACATGTCATAAATATGTGTTAGTGGTAGAATTGATCCATTAACCAGAAAATTATTTATATTCCATAAAAATGTTTTGGATCTCTGGTATATCTTGGGATGGGTGGGAAGTAAATATTGTCAGTAAAAAGTGCTATTTTAATTCCACACTGAAACCTTCTAATTGGAATGTATAGTTTAAATATCTGGAGAATAGTTCCAATAGCAAAATAAGAGAATAGAGGAGGGAGGCTATGTGTTGTGTGTGCCTTTTAGAGTTTAATAGGGTCAGACATGTGACATGGGATGTTGACTTTCTCTGCTGGGAATTTGTACATATTTTGGAGGAATTGAGTTATATGACCTTTAAATCCCATTGTATTCATTACTTTGAATAGCCACTGAAAATGTACATTATCAAAGGCCTTTTTGAAGTCAAGAGTAATCTTCCAGATATTCCTCGAGGTGTAATTTTCCCTACTGTAAAACAAAAATACCCTGCAAATATTTGAGACTGCTGATCTACCTTTTAATAAACCAGCCTGTGTTGAGTGAATTATGTCTGGGAGTATGTTAGGTAGGCGACCTGCAATTAATTTTGAGAGAATTGTAGTGTTGACATTTAAATGGGATATTGGTCTGTATGAGCTTGGTAGGGAAGGGAAGGAGTTTTGCCATAAGTACCCTTTAAAGCAATAAAGCAAAGTTCACTATATCAGGACTAGCAGTCAGTATTCATCTTTCAGTGATCTGACTTTAGAAACTGGAAATTTGTGGCTTACTGTGATTTTGACTGCATCATAGCTCTTTGATGACTTGTAAGTAAGATTATTATGGAAGCATAAAATTGCTTTTTTTCTACTAAGGTTAGGAAAAAGTTTTAGTGTTAAAAAGATGTTTCTGAGGATTTTATTAAACAATAATGATAATTCACTCACAACAGATGGCAAACAGTTTGACAATTATATTTCTAAGGTTAAAGGCACCATGTTACATGTTATACCCTAAATATGGGTGTAACATTAAACATGCTGTGAAAGGTGGACTTAAAAGTAGAAAAAAAATGCATTTTTTTTACTTGCATATCTTTCACTGGTGCTGCTTCTGGGAGTGGTGACCAGAGATTAAACACTGCAGTCTGACTCCTCATCATAAAGCCATCACACTTTGCAAGTCTAGAGCCTGAAGGGACTGCTGATAGGAAAAGTCCATGTCTTCCAAGCAAAAGAATGGCCCTCCTGCCATACAGTAAGCATGAAGACCAAGTGCATCACAAGCCTTTCGGTGAACAACGTTTTGAGCTTTTATGTTATAATATATATGTTTTTTTCTTGACATGGAAATGTTAAGGGGGGGGGGGGGTTAATGCACAGAGAACAACCTTTAACAATATATGCTTGTTATATTGGTTAAGGTATGAGATGTAGTAACTCTAATACATTCAGGTGCATTGTTTTATCATCAGTTAGCCTTTGTCACAACAGCCTGTGAGCCCTGAAGGAGAGGACATATTGGCCTATTTTAAAAAAAAAATACTAAATTATAAATGGCTAAATCTTTCCTGATGATGACTTATTCACATTAAATGTGTTGTGATCTCAGTTTCTTATTTTATCCACCCGTGCAAAGTGCTTGGATTTGAGAAAATATACATTGATTTTTAATAGGACCCATTCTTAACCTATGCATCGTATTGTAGTGCACTAGAAAAAGTTTTTGCATTTTGACTTTTTTTTTGTAAACTTTTTATTGCATTAATTTTCAACAAAAGTATACATACCTTTCCTATACAGTAGATCTATATCAAATAGTTTTACCAAACAATTGGTTTAGCTCAATACATTCCCCACATTACATCATTAATCACCCACCATCTCTCTTATCTATTATCTTATTCCTCTTCTTAAAAAATTCAGGTTATATTATGTTTTATCTTGTTCCTGGGTTAACAAGAAGTTGCACCACCCATCCCATATTTTATAATACTTATCAGATGTCCTTCTATGTTCATACATTATCTTTTCATAAGGCATCTCTGGTTAATAGATCTAATCCATTGGTTTGTAGTTGGGACTATTGGTTGCACCCATCTTAACGATATTTGCTTGCGTGCCAAAAATTGTTTCTTGTAACATAATCCTGTTATATATCGACCATTCTTCCATCTTCAATAATCCCAGTATACATACTTCTATAGTACATGGTACCTCCTTACTCATAATATTAGTTAATTTATCTGTCACTTGTTGCCAATATTCAGCTACTTTGGAACACGACCACATCAAATGTATAAAATCCGCCTCTGTTTGACAACATTGTTTACAATCGGATGAGGTCATTCTCCCAAATCTATGCATTTTCTGAGGGATTAAATATGCTTGATGAGTGATATACAACTGAATTAACTTATTATTAATAGCAGGAGATACTCCCATCTGTGAGCAGCAAATCCTATTCCATTTCTCCTCTGACATGTCAATCACATCCTGCCATTTATCTCTTATTTTAAGTGGAACACCACTAAACTTAGCCCTCAACAATTGAGAATATAGGACAGATATTAGACCTTTTGGTCCTTGTGATCTTAGTGTGCCTATCAACAGGTACTTAGATATTTTAGGGTCCTGAATGCCAAATTGAGCCTGGAGCATATCATATTGTTATTATATGAGTTCAAATGTCTGCAGCTTATTTTGGTGATATTTGATTTAGTGTAGTTATACCTCTTTTCTTCCAGAATTCACAGTCTCTAGACTTATTCAATTGCCCCAGGGTCGGGTTATTCCACAAGGGGGTCTCTAAAGGGGTATCTTTAAATCCTATCAATTTTTTGCCTCTCTCCATATTGTTCTGGCTAATTTTACTATGGGTATGTTTATTCTAGGCAGATCAGACATTTTAGCCTCCAACCCAATCAACAAGTCTTCTACCTGTAGTACCCCCAACAGATGTCTCTCTACTCCATTCCTTTGATCTTGTGTCACCCATATCTTTAAAGCAGAGTTCCACCCAAAAGTGGAACTTCTGCTGGTTGGATTCCTAAAGACAGGTGTCCTTTTCCACACATCCGGGAGCTCGGGCCGGCAGCCGCTGACGTCAGCAGCCCGGCTCCCTCCTCGCTCTGCTACTGGCTGTCTGGCCAATAGCAGAGCGCAGCGGAGCCTCGTGCATGTGCAGTAAGGTGCCCGGCGTGAAGCTGTAATGCTACACGTCGGGGTTCCCTTACCCGCAATGGATGTGGCTGTACCCGATCCGAAGATATCACTGGACTCCAGGACAGGTAAAAGTCAGCAGCTACTGTATGTGTAGCTGCTGACTTTTATTTTTTTTTTTCCAGGCGGACCTCCTCTTTAAGTGCTTCATTTGTCCTGCTATATAATACAAATACATATCTGGTAGTGCTAATCCTGCATCTTTTTTTGGTCTTTGTAAAGTTGTTAATTTTAATTTGCATCTTCCCTTTGCCCATATAAATCTTATAAAATAGGAATGCATCTTTTGAAATATATACTTCGGGATGACTTTTGGGGAATGTGAAAAAATATATATACATTTTGCTAGGATTATCATTTTAATTAACCCAACTCTTCCCGCTACCGATATGGGCATCTTTTTCCATGCTGTCAACTTTTCCTTTATACAGTCCCTGACAAAAGTCTTGTCGCTTGTGTACAAATTGACCTGAAGTGCCGCTGAAATATATTTCTAATCAAGATATTTTTACAAGAAATGGCTCATTTTAATCCCAATAGCTTTTGTAATAATGTTTCAGCGCAAAACGAAACTGTCAAAAGTATTCTAATATTCACAGCTTGGTAAAGCCCATTGAGTCAATTTTTGCAAAATACATAAGTGTTGTCGCCTTGTCATATGAGCTTCACCTGTGACTAATAATGGATCAATTAGGTCTCAGGTGTGTATAAAAAGAACCCCAGTACACTAGACCTTCACATCAACTGCAACTAGACCTCTGCAAACTTGCCTAAGATTCACCCTGAGACTAAAGTTTTGATTATCAAGAGGCTGAAAACCAGATCCACTGCTGATGTGGCAGACACCTTCAATGTGTCTCAGCGTCAAGTACAGAGGATAAAAAAAAAAAGATTTGAAGAGACTGGAGATGTTTTTGACAAGCCTAGGTCAGGCAGACCCCGCAAGACAACTGCTCGAGAGGACCGTTTGTTGGCTCGAAAATCCAAGGCCAGCCCATCTTCCACTGCAGCAGAGCTCCACGAGACCTGGTCACCTGAAGGCCCTGTGTCAACCAGAACAGTTTGTCGAATTCTGTCTCGAAATGGCCTCCATGGTCGAATCAGTGCCCAGAAGCCAGCACTAAACAAAAGACAATTGAAAAACCGTGTGGCATTTGCCAAGGCCCACAGCCTGCTAAAAGGATGGACATTGGAAAAGTGGCAGAAGGTGGATTTTTCAGATGAATCTTCTGTTGAATTACACCACAGTCGCCACAAATATTGCAGGAGACCTACTGGAGCCTGCATGGATCCGAGATTCACCCAGAAAACAGTGAAGTTTGGTGGCGGAAAAATCATGGTCTGGGGTTACATCCAGTATGGGGGTGTGCGAGAGATCTGCAGGGTGGAAAGCAACATCAATAGTCTAAAATACCAAGAGATCTTAGCTACCTCTTATATTCCCAACCATAAAAGAGGCCAAATTCTGCAGCAGGATGGTGCTCCATCGCATACTTCCATCTCCACATCAAAGTTCCTCAAGGCGAAGAAGATCAAGATGCTCCAAGATTGGCCAGCCCAGTCACCAGACATGAACATCATTGAGCATATGTGGGGTAGGATGAAAGAGGAAGCATGGAAGACGAGACCAAAGAATATTGAGGAACTCTGGGAGGCATGCAAGACTGCTTTCTTTGCTATTCCTGATGACTTCATCAATAAATTGTATGAATCCTTGCCAAACCGCATGGATGCAGTCCTTCAAGCTCATGGAAGTCATACAAGATATTACATTTGGGTCTCACAGCACCACTACTTAATTTGCTGACATATTTTTGTATTTGCAGTAAATTTGTTCAATTTCTGTATAGGCGACAAAACTTTTGTCTTGCCAAAATTTTACCTTTCTGTCTTGATTAAATGATAAATCTTTTTTTCAGTGAAACTAATTTATTTCAGTGCATTAAACATAATTTGTGAGGGTTTTAGCTTTTCATATGAGCTATTTCTAACACCAATTGATTAATTAAAAGTCAGGTTAATAGCAGGTGTTTCTACAAAATAGATAAGCGACAAGACTTTTGTCAGGGACTGTATATTCTATCAGAGGGTCTATATTAGTTATTATAAATTCTTTAGGTTGGAGGCTAATATTTATCCCTAAATATTTAAATGAATCTACCACTTTAAGTGGTGAATGTTTCCCATATCTAGTCTATAAGACCTGAATAGTTCCCAAAGCTATCTATTATTCTCATCGCTTCTCTAAGTGTATTTTGCATATCTCCCATATATAAGATAATATCATCCGCATATAGTCCTAAACGTTCTGTTTCCCCCCTATATCCATACCCCTATATATTTTAGACTGTCTAAATTTCATAGCAAGAATTTCAATTACAATGGAGAATAAATGCAGGGACAATGGGCATTCTTATCTAGTTCCTCTATATAACCTAATCCATTCACCAAAAGGCTTGATACCGGGGTCTTATAAAATATCTTGACCCACTTCCTGAATCCAACACCGAATCCAAATTTATTTAATGAACCTTGCAGGAAGGGCCACTCTACTGAGTTGAGCGCTCTGGCCTTATCTAATGACGTCAAAGCACTCGACTCAGCCATATACTCTCTTAGTTGAACCATCAGTTGTGTTCTGATATTTATTGAGGTTGATTTCCCAGCATAAAGTCTGTTTGGTCATCATGGTTGATAGAATGGATCACAGTATTTAATCTCCCCGCTAAAATCTTTGCTAGAATGTTATAGTCACTATTAAGAAGCGAGATTGGTCTGTATGAGGAATACACAGTATTATCTTTACCTGGCTTTGGGATCAGGACTATTGTTGCTTCTTCCATTGATTTTGGCAATTCGCCCTGTTCAAATGCTCGGGTATATATCCCTGTCAGTACTGGTACTATAATATCAATATATTTTTTATATACTTCCAGAGGTATACCATCTGGTCCTGGTGATTTGCCAGCTGCTTGGGACATAATTGCCCTCCTAACTTCAGTTATCTCACCCTCCATCCTGCTTGTTCCTCCATAATCTCCAAGATTTCTAGTTCTAAATATTCTTCCACCTCCCTTTCTGTTCCGTTAAACATAGAGGTATACATTGTAACGTAATAGTTATAAAAGCATGTCATTATCCCTTCTATATCCCTTACTAATTATCCCTTCTCATTTCTTATTTTGGAGATTGATGTGGAAGTTGTTTGTTGCTTGGCCAGGAAGGACAGCAATGCCCCTGGCTGGTTCCCTTGTTCAAAATTTGTTGATTACGATAGAAATGTTTTCGCTTAGCATTAGCTTAGTTCCCATTCTTGTTGTTTATCACTTGTAGGGTTTAATATGTATTCCCTCTCTGCCTGTACACATTTCTCTGCTAACTCCTCCTCCTCCTGCCTTGTTGTGCCTTAAATGTGTCCCAAACCTGTGCACCTCCCTGACTATCCACATTTATCTCTAAAAACATCTTCAATTGATCTGGGATTCGGTTGTTAGGGCCTATTTGGGGCAACCAAAAGGTCTGTATCCTCCCATTCGGAAGTCTGCCCCTGGAGCCTTATTTTAGCTAATAGAGGGGAATGATCAGAAATTCCACGCACCAGATATTCCACTGACTGAATTAATGGCAGCACTTTATTATTGCCCAACAGAAGGTCTATCTGTGACAGGTACTCATTGCAGCCCCATGAGTAAACTCTGGCACGTGGATTCCTGCTCCTCCATATATCTGCCAGATCCATCTATTCCATAAATTGAGTGTACCCGTTCCCATTGTTCGGGTCTGTCCAGACATCCCATGTCTGTCCAGACTTGAATGTAGCCACATGTTAAATGTCTCCCATACACAAAACATATGCCTCAGCATACTGAGCCATAAATATCACTACCTCTTTCAATATTTGCACGCTAGCAGGAGGGGGGTTATATATACAGAATATTATGAATGGAAGGGTGTATATTTTGGCATACACAAACACATATCTTCCCTCTAAATTTCTTTTTACTCCTATACATTCCCATTGTACTGATCTATGAATTAATAATGACACTCCTCTGGACTATGTAGTATGGAATAAGTGTGTTTCCCATTGAACCCAATTTTTCTTTAGATGACCAAGATGTCCCTTAGTTAAATGAGTTTCTTTTATACACATTATTTTAGCCTGCGTTTTATTTATCACTGAAAAAACTTGTGCACGCTTAACTTCTGTTCCCAGCCCCCTAATATTCCATGACAGAATAGTACACTCATTCATTTCTTACACATAAAAATATCTTCCCTTTCAACAAGGTGTTTACCTCATCACTCCCTAATTCTCCCTGTTCCATTGGATGATGGTTTTTATTTGTACATACTCTCTTAATACTACTCCCATGTGACCTGGGTCTTGCATCAAAGCCATAGCCATAACCGTAACAATAAAAACAAAAAGAATTTCCTTGAAAAAAAGAGACATTCCCAGTGTGTCCTCTTCCACACACTGTAATACATTAACCGCTTGCCGACGGCTGGTCGGCAATTGACGGCGACAAGGTGGCTCTATCCCGCAAAACGCCGTCATATGACGGCGGCTGCGGGATCGAGCCTAGTGAGCGCGCGCCGCCGGAGGCGCGCCCGCGCGCTCACTGTGTTCGGGGAGGGCCAGGGAGCGGGTGCGGCAGAGTCGATCTCCGCCGGCCACCCGCGATGCCCCCCCCCCCCCCGGAGTGAAAGAACGGAGGTCCGTGTAAGTAAACACGGACCTCCGTTCTGTGAAGGGGGAAGGGCTGTGATCACAGCCTTCC
>BLSH010039733.1:504302-517691 GCA_018402905.1 Glandirana rugosa
CGACGCAGCGAAATTGACTGTTAACGCGCCAGCACGCCGCAACATGGGTTCGCTTTAAACGCAGGAAAAAAAGGGTGTTTATCTCGAAAGAAAACCACCACAACGCCGCACGACCGCGCAATTGTCAGTTAAAGCGACGCAGCGCCGAATCGCAAAAAGGGCTCCGGTCCTAAAGCTGGAAATCCTTCCGGGGCTGAAGTGGTTAAGCTCCCGCATCCCATCCTCTACCTCCCATATCAAGCCCGCCTAATATACCTTAAAAAAAAGAGGGGGGGGATTCCACTAGTCTAGTCAAGCCAAAACATACACCCAAAGCTAATAATAAAAGAAAAAAAAACCACAAGGGGGGGGGGGTATACACCATCACCATTTACTATACCATACTAATTTTATCGCTTCGGTCTCAGCTCAGTCTTTGACAACAGGATATTTTACTAATTAGTCAATTATCTTTATTTAAACTTATTTTTTATTTTATTTTTTTTCCTGTTTTACTGCATCTTTATCCAATGCCCTGAGCCATTCTTGTGCCTGGTCTGGAGAGGAAAACACACAACCTTATCTTTGTCCATTACTCTCAATCATGCAGGATATGCCATTGAGTAAACAATTTATTTTTCCCTTAACCTTTGCTTGATCTCATTAAAGGTTGCTCGTTGTTTCTGAAATTCCAGCGAAAAGTCTGGGAATTTAGATGCTTTGGCATTTTCATATTTAATGAATCCCTTCTGTCTTGCTTTGCAAAGCACCAGATCCCTGTCTTTGCAATTCAGTAGCTTTGCCAGCAGTGGTCTAGGAGGCATGCCAGGTTTGGGGGCTATAGCTGGTACCCTATGGGCTCACTCAACTGCAAACGCAGGCGAAAAAGCCACATCAAGAAATATTGATTTGAGCCACTTTTCCACAAACCCTCCAGAATCCTGACCTTCCACTCTTTCAGGCATCCCAACAATCCTAATATTACACCGTCTTATACGATTCTCTAAATCGCCAGCTTTTTGTTGCCACATTAATATTTGCTTTTCATTAGCCGCCATTTTATCAGATATCGGAGCTACTGTGTCCTCCAAATTTTAGATTATGTTTTCAGCCTCACTCACATGCTCACGTACCACTTGCATATCTTGCCCTAGGAGCCCAATGTCCAATCTAATCTAATCTAATCCTCCATTTTTTCAGTTAGTGTCACATTTAATGTTTGTATAGCACTTAAAAGCTGGGCGTTTATCTGCTCAAGTCATCTTTGCTGGTTTCTCCATATGCTTATCCACATGCTTCTCAGTCTTTGCAGGCTTCTCAGATTGTGTGTTGTTGTGCTTTAAAGTTCCTTGTGTTAGCAAACCAGCACTTTGTGTGAGCGGTGGGCTACAGACTCCTTCCAGCTTGTCTGTCCTAGCAAACACCTTCAGACGTTCCTTGGGTGCCAGCCCTCGGTCTGCAGGGCTCTCTGATGAAGTAGGTAACGTGGTCAACACTGGCTTACCGATCGGCTTCTGGCTGCTGTGTTTATCTCCTCCACACCCAAGGCTCATACTGTGTGAAGCACCTGCTGTGTTTCAAGCGCGGTATTCAGGGCTCACTCCGGGCAGGCTAGGCAGGATTTAATCAGGATACTGGCGGATCCTACATGCAGAGCTCGGAGCTCCCGCTACTCACGTACGTCCATGATGGTGGAAGCCACGCCCCTCAAGCCTTCCTTTCTCATTGTGACTTTAAAATTAATTTAAATGAAACACTTCAAAAACATAATACATCAGAAACAAATGTCAATGCAATGCACATGAATGCATGTGTTTTGATGGTAAATTATTGTGAACCTTGACTTTTCCATTTGACACTCTAAAAAACATTAGGAAATAGGGAAAGTGTTTGCATTATCTGCCAAACAGCGGAGGATAGGATTCTGCAATAAAAATTTATTTCAAATATTTGTAGCAGACCTTGGCGGTGGTGTTAACAAAGCTGACGTTTTGACTGCTGTGGCATGTTATTGTGTTTGCCCCTGTTGCCAAGTAAATCTGATACTTAAGAGATGTATTTGCCATTTTATTAATGAGCCCTTTCCATACTTTGTTACTATGGGATTAGCTTTATAACACTTGTTTCTAATTGAAACAACTAGATAGCATCTTGTAAACCAGCGTGTTTTCCCAGCTATGTTTATCATGCTACACATGCTTGGTATAAATAGCTTCAGGTCTCGCATACATACTTTCTCATTTTCTGGTACTCTGCTTCTCAGAAGTGTAGAAACATTAGCTTCTGTACACTGAGCATAAATTATATTTTATCTCTGATTTTTATGGCAGTTTGTAATACAAGGTAATAGGATTTATGACCAAGAAATGAGAAGATGTCCAGAAGGTAATGAGGCTTGTCTTTTACATTATACTGAACTGAATATAGCTCTCCCCACGCAGGGCTCTAACACAGAGAAGAGGGAGTTGACTTTACTACAGTTGTACTTAAACTACAAGCTTTTTAACATTTTGGAAGGGAAGACAGCTACTTCATTTCTTTAAAAAGCCTGGGGTGTTGTTAGGAAAATTATGAATATTAGAATGGGAGAGAAGTGTGTAAAACTGCATTTAATTTGGTATAAAAATTAATAACTTTCTGAACCCCAGATTTTAAATTATTTGCTGTAAGAACAGAGCTCATATGGGAACTGACCTCGCTCAAAGCCAAGAATCTAATTGTAATCGTTTTTTTAGCGTTATATTTCAGACCTGTGCCAAATGAAGATGTCAATTACAAGGCAGGCAGTGCTTCCCTGGGTTGCCGTAATGAATAAAATCCTCTCTTAACTGTCCATTATGTTGATTATTTATTATGAGCCACAGAAATTCGTAGGTAAACAAGAATAAAACAGCTTATTTTATGATATTTAGGATAACAATAGATTCAAGCTGGCTATACACTATTAGAATTTTGTTCAAAATTTTTAACAACATTCATTTGATTTTCTAATCATAAATGGGGTCAAATTGACAATTGATTTTGGCTGTGGTGACAAGGAAATTCAAAAGAGTGCAATATAACATTTTTATCAAATAAACACATTTCTAACAGTGCATGTGGTTTTCGTTCAGTCAAGTCCATTCTTTTACCAATAAATGTTAAAAGCAAATTACATTTGCAGTACTTTCCAATGACTTTTGTCAAGCCATTGAATGTACTCAGAATTTTTGTGCAAATTTTCATGGAAATGTTTGTTTTAAAACCTACTAGTGTATGGGCAGCTTTAGATCAGTAGGTGCAAATGTACTGGCCCAGCTTTGGATCAGTGGGTGCAGATGTACTGGCCCAGCTTTGGATCAGTGGGTGCAGATGTACTGGCCCAGCTTTGGATCAGTGGGTGCAGATGTACTGGCCCAGCTTTGCATCAGTAGGTGCAGATGTAATGGCCCAGCTTTGGATCAGTTGGTGCAGATGTACTGGCCCAGCTTTGGATCAGTGGGTGCAGATGTACTGGCTCAGCTTTGGATCAGTAGGTGCAGATGTACTGGCCCAACTTTGGATCAGTAGGTGCAGATGTTATTGGCCCAGCTTTGGATCAGTAGGTGCAGATGTACTGGCCCAGCTTTGGATCAGTAGGAGCTGATGTACTGGCCCAGCTTTAGATCAGTGGGTGCAGATGTACTGCCTATTGAGCTTGTGTCCTGCTTATAGAACAAAAGGCACTGGGAGGATTATCTTGAGTAAACCCTGTCTAGATGTAATACCAGCTGTTTGAAAAGAAAAGGGTCTCTATTCTATTGCTAACCATTAGACTCTGTCAAGGTGTCGCTGCAAATATGGATATATAAATACATGGAACATAAAAGAATGAGAAGACTAAATCGTTTTTTTCCCCAAAGAAACGTTTTTGGGCCACTTGGCATTTATTTCTGGTGGCTAATTAAAGTGGATGTAAACCTGATTCTTAAAATTTGACCTAAGCACATACGTATATCTGTAGTGTTACCTCTCTCCAAAGCACTAAGTCATGTGTCTTTCTGCTGTTTTGCTGCTCTGTTATCAGCGTCATCACTTCTGACAAGTTCTTTGTCAACCAAGATAAAAACAGGCTGAAAGTTGTGCCGTGGGAGGTTGCTATAAACAGATTAGCAGAGAGTTTGTCTTGTCACAGCACAGCTCTGAAAGTCTCTTTGTTCTTCTATCTATGGGGAGGGGGGCGTGCTCCTTTCCTCCAATCAGCTGTCTTGGCTGTATGCCTAGAATCCACTCCCAGTGCTGCAGTAATAGAAAATCTCTAACACAATGTGCACTTTCTAAAGAATATATAATGCTGAAAACAACAGATATACATGTAAAACTTGTAAGGAGATTTGTTTCATCCATGTGTATCATCTGAGGCTGTTCACTTCACTGGCTATATGTGAGGGTTTACATCCACTTTAAGGCTGATCAACCTCTCAGGATGCAACTTCTGCTAATTGGTTTTAAAGTGTTAAAGTTGTAAATCTGCTGGAGCTCCCTCTGCTGTCACCATTTTTCTCTTGGTGTAAAAAAAACTTCTCGGAAATTACTCATGCAGATAGCAGAGGAATGAAGCAGCAGAGACATAAATAACAGTGCTCTGGATTGAGACAAATACACACTATAGGGATATGCTTTGTTCATATTTCATGTCTGAGGTTTACAACCTCTTTAAAATACAAACAAAAGGCTCTGGAAGTAAAAGAACTTTGCAACATTTTTATTAACATTCTGCCTGTTGCTATAGACTGTCACGCACCTATTGGTGAAGTCTAATAGGTACATACTTGGGGGGCACACCCTAATAGTGTATCACATTAGAGATGGTGCTGCTATAAGACCACCAAACAAAATGACATATTACAGCGCACACATGCAATAATGACAATAAAACCTGCAAAGCTATTTAAAAGGCTATTTAAAGTACCTGGACATCTTCAACCCAAATACGGGGAGTCCTTCGCACTATATGGCATATGGTGCTTAGCCCACTCCTACTTCACAGGCCCCCATCTCAGTGGGTTGTACACTACCATAGAATGGGAGATTCTGTCTCATAACCATGGGACTCCCCGTATTTGGGTTGAAGAATAGCCTTGCAGGTTTTATTGTCATTATTGCATGTGTGTGCTGTAATATGTCATTTTGTTTGGTGGTCTTATAGCAGCACCATCTCTAATGTGAAACACTATTAGGGTGTGCCCCCCAAGTATGTACCTATTTGTCTATTGCAGATCGTGACCAGATCTCTTGGGCTGGAGCACCACACCTATTCATAATTGCTTCTAATTAGTGTCCACATAAGACATAGGAAGAGTTCTCTAGATCTCCCATTAGGAGGAGTGTATTGCTCCCATGGTTATGAGACAGAATCTCCCATTCTATGGTAGTGTAGGACCCACTGAGACGGGGGCCTGTGAAGTAGGAGTGGGCTAAGCACTCTATGGCCATATAGTGCGATGGACTCCCCGTATTTGGGTTGAAGATGTCCAGGTACTTTAAATAGCCTTTTAAATAGCCTTGCAGGTTTTATTGTCATTATTGCATGTGTGCCCTGTAATATGTCATTTTGAAGCAACCACTCTTTCAAGCCCAGTTTGGGAACCCCTGATAGAGCAGACAGAGGGTTTCAGAGCACAGGGGGGGCACGAGGGCTGGACAGGAACACTGATGGTGAGATGGGTCCGTCAGTGCCTCGTGCAATCTATAGAGTAGTGAGGCAGGCTGAAGTTGGCAACTGGCTGGCAAGCGGTACAGAAGGTGCAAGCTGAACAATCGTCAGGTACAGACAGGGTCGTTAGGCAGCGAGCTACAAAGGGATCGGGCAGAAGAGTTGTTGTGGGCAAGCTGGGGGTTGGTGCAGGCGGAGGTCAATCAAGGTCAATCAAGCCGGGTCACAGGAACAGATCAGGATACAGGTTCAAAGTACAGGCTGCTCTCAGGAACACACTAACGCTGTTGAACGGACAGCACTGGCTGCTGGGTCTTGCAGGTTTAAATAGGGCAGTTTGGCACCGTTTCCAGCGCACGTGGGTGCGCGCACAAGCGCGGAAGTCCACAAAAAGCACCACTGTCCCCTAACATTGCCCCCCCCCAAGGGGCAGCCTCCGGATGCCTCGCCGGGCACCAACTTCCAGGCGGTTTCTCTTAAAGGTTCGGATCAGCTCGGCATGGATTGGATTGGCTGGATTGGTGAGCATGGATGGATGGGTGAGCATGGATGGATGGGTGGGAACCATGGATGGGGATGGATGAGCCATGGATGGGTGGGTGAGCACGGATGGATGGCTGGGTGAGCATGGTGGATGGATGGGTGAGCACGGCTGGGTGGGTGAGCATGGATGGATGGCTGGGTGAGCACGGCTGGGTGGGTGAGCATGGCTGGGTGGGTGAGCATGGATGGATGGGTGAGCATGGATGGATGGATGGATGGGTGAATGCGCACGGCTGGGTGGGTGAGCATGGATGGATGGATGGATGGGTGAGCACGGCTGGGTGGGTGAGCACGGATGGATGGATGGGTGAGCATGGATGGATGGATATATGGTTGAGCACGGCTGGGTGGGCGAGCATGGATGGATGGATGGATGAGCACGGCTGGGTGGGTGAGCATGGATGAGCATGCATGGCTGGATTGGTGAGCATGGATGGATGGGTGAGCATGGATGGATGGGTGGGTGAGGATGGGAGGGTGAAGATGGGTGGGGGGTGGATGGATGGGTGAAGATGGCTGGGTGGGTGGTGGATGGCTGGGTGATGATGGCTGGGTGGGTGGTAAATGGATGGGGTGAGTGCATTGTGTCACTTAGCAGCGCTGTGGGCATTACACATCGCCCACAGCGCTGCAGCACCTCCTCTCACTTCACCTCCGCAATCCGTGATCAGTCGGGTCCCCCGGACCCGACGGTCACGGATGTTCCCGTGTGCGCGCCCCAGGGGGCGCGCGGGAAGCGCGATTCTGGGAAGACGTCAATAGACGTCCTCCCAGAATTAAGCAACCGCCCTGTAGACGTCTTTTGTCTATAGGGCGGTTGTTAACTGGTTAAAATAGGGTGTGTGGCTCCTTCGAGCAAGTATAGCCATTCTTCAAGTGCCTATTTGATGGCCAAGAGTTCTCTATCCCCTATGTCATAATTCTTCTCCGGAGCTGATAATTTCCAAGAGAAGAACGCAACGGGATGGAGCAGAGCCTTGCGGCCCTGTCTCTGGGAGAGTATTGCCCCCTCAGCAGTCTCTGAAGCGTCCACCTCCAGGACGTAGGGCAAGGTTGGATCAGGATGCTTTAAGATGGGTGCTGCTGTGAACAGCCTTTTTAGAGTCTGGAAAGCCGTTTCTGCCTCGGTGGTCCACTGAAAACGAGTGTTTTGATTCGTGAGCTGCATGATTTGAGCAATGATGGCGGAGAACCCCTTTATGAATTTTCTGTAAAAGTTTGCGAAGCCCACGAAACGTTGGACCCCTTTCCTGTCTGTAGGTGCCGGCCAATCAAGGATAGTAGAGACCTTCTGGGGGTCAATTGTGATGCCGGTCACTGAAAGAACTAGTCCCAGGAAGTGAATGCTGGTTTGCTCAAAAGCACACTTCTCCGCTTTGGCATAGAGCCTATGCTGCCCGAGGCGGGTCAGGACCCTGATGACATGTTCTCTGTGTTCCTCAAGGGAGGAAGAGGAGATCAGGATATCATCTAAATATATGATGACGAACAGATCTAAAAAGTCCTGGAAGACGTCATTCACAAAGTGCTGGAACGTAGCGGGGGCATTGCACAGGCTGAATGGCATAACCAAATACTCGTAATGCCCGAAACGAGTACGGAAGGTGGTTTTCCATTCACCGCCTTCTTGAATGCGGACCAGATTATAGGCACCCCGTAAATCAAATTGTATTCCAAAAATACTGCGTTAGGGTTCGGAATTGAGCTGCAGCCAAAAATACTAAAAGTATAATCAACAAATCTATAGGTAAAAGGCTGCGCTAAAGGGGATTACACTAGAAGGTCAATCTGAACCAGCAGATGATGCATACAAATTATATAGACCAATTAATAAAATTATGAAAATATATATCTAAAAAGTCTTATGATAACACAGTGCCAAGCTTATGGATAGTAGATAGTCAAATCTCAAAGGTAAGAAAACAAATTAATAATAATATTATTGGGTATAAACTCCCAATAAAAAAATCATATAGATAGTGTCCATCGATGTGTAAAATGTGCATAAATGTCTATATTGACGCCATGGCTAGGCGTGGGTGAAGATGTTCAAATCCCAAGGATGATGACACACAATACGCCACTGAGATTATGTGAATCCACCACCAATTATAAGGAGGCTTACCAGATAACAACATAAAGCAGGGCAAGTAGCTATAATCCAGCTCGAATCCTGGACTTGGTTAATCAATCCTCCTCAGGGCAGTGGTAGATGGATCACCTCTGCAGGCTGCCACGGACCATGAGTATGGGTCTCAACTTTCCAAAACAGTCATCCAGGCACCCAACAAAGAGAGGGCGCGCTGATGTCACCATGAGCTTTACCTACCATCCGTGACATGTACTCCGGCCGGTTTCTTGCTTATATTTCAACCATTTCATGTAAGTAGGATTTTAATGATTAAAATAAACAGTTCAGACGGTGTCATGCTATAGAGTTTCCCTCTCTTTGTTGGGTGCCTGGATGACTGTCAGCGCAGCCTTTTACCTATAGATTTGTTGATTGCACCTCGTAAATCAAGCATGGTGAAGACGATGGCAGACCCTAGTCTTTGGAATAGTTCAGGAACCAGAGGTAGGGGATAACGGTTTTTGACCGTTATCCTGTTTAATTCCCTGTAGTCTATGCAGGGACATAAGGAATGGTCATTTTTCTCTACGAAAAATATGCCCGCCCCTGCAGGGGCCGTGGAAGGTCGGATGAATCCCTTTTCTAGATTGTCGTCTAGATAGGCCTTGAGGGCCGCCAACTCAGGTTCTGACAAGGGATAAATCCTCCCAAAGGGCACTTCAGCTCCTGGTAGAAGCTCAATTGGGCAGTCGTATGGATGGTGAGGTGGGAGTTTCTCAGCCCTCTTTTTACTAAACACATCCAGGTATCCATGTTAGATAGGTGACACAGACAGGCGGATTTCAGGATCAGAGTCCATATCCAGACAGCCCAATGTGGGCGCAACTTCCTTGACTCGTTTTAGGCAATTCTGCCGGCAATATGGGGATCAAAACTTGATGGTCCCGGCGGTCCTGTCTATATCACGGCTGTGTGCCCGGAGCCAGGGCAGGCCCAGGATGATGGGGAACAGAGGGGATGCTATGGCATCCAACAAAAGAAGTTCCTGGTGGCCGTCGGCTATGGTGGCGGGTAGTGGGACAATGTCATGAGTCACCACACCCGTCTTAATGGGGGATCTGTCGGCCAGGCGGATGACAAACTTATGGGTCTTCGACCGAAGAGGAATCTTTTGGGAAGCTGCAAAGTTCTCGTCCATAAAGCAGCTACAAGCTCCAGAATCAATTATAGCTGCCACTTGAATAATTTTTCCTGGAAGCTGCAGGGAGAGAGAAAGCACAAGGTGAGAGACTTGGTGGGGAAAACTGGACACATCACTAATGGAGGCTGATACACACTTACCGCCCTTGGCGGGGCAGGATCTCCCCATATGTCCGGGTTCCCCACAGTACAAACATAAATTCAAAGCGAACCTCCGCTGTCTCTCCTCAGGGGTGAGAGAAGTGCAAAAGAGCCCTATTTGCATAGGCTCAGAGGTATCTGGAGGAGAGGAGGAGGAGGTTGCAGAGGCAAAGTAAGTCAGTCTACGATAGACAGGGACTCGGGGTAACATCCAGATGGGACGTGAAGATCCCGGAGCCCTTTCAGCACGGCGCTCATGGAGACGCCGGTCAATCTGGATTGCCAGGTTGATAAGGGCATCCAGCGTTGAAGGTACCCCCACACGGGCCAGCTCATCCTTGAGGGGTTCTGATAGTCTGAGGCGGAACTGATAGCAGATTGCGACATCGTTCCAAGCCGTATCTGCACCCCAACTCTGCCATGTAATCCTCCGCAGAGCGGCGGCCTTGCTGAAGGGTGTGTAGTGCAGCTTCCGCCGTGGGCGCTTGGTGGGGGTCTTCATACAAATGAGTCATGGCTTGAAAGAACAGAGCCTTCTGGGGCTCTCTGCTCCCATAGACGGTGGGCCCATGCTTGGGGCTCTTCCTGTAACAAGGAGATGACCTTGCGACGGTCCCCAGAAAACTTGTCCAGTAGGGGAACCTTGGGCTCTCAGCAGCTCGCTGACAGGCTGAGCCGGGTGCCAGTCCAGACTTGTGGTCCACAGGAGAAGTACAGCCAAATGAGCTTTGGCTGTTCTTCTCCTTTAAGATTGTCATACCCCTTTAGCACCTCCTATGAGATTATGTAAATTTGCCATTTCTTTTCTTTGGCTAAGAGTTGATGCATGCACCAAGGGTCACAGATCAGTTCCTAGTGAATACCAGTGACAACATTTTGTGGATAGCAGATATGTTTGCTGTTGGGCATATACTTAGAGTACCGATGTAGATTTAAATGTATTTATTACACTGATCTAGAGTTGAATGTAATCAGAGTTCTGGTCCAGGTGTTCTCATACTGATAGTACTGTTCTAGATGTGCACATGCTGAAAGTACAGGAGTAAAAATGCACACATACTGAGGATAGTGGTCTAGATCTATTTGTAGTGAGTGCATTGGTCCAGAGGTGCATATGTGAAGAATTCTGGTCTAGATATGCACATACTGAAATTAATTGTCATAACGTTAAAGCAGAACTAAACCCATGGATTTAATGGTTTCCCAAAACTGTTAGAGCTCTTTCACACTGGGGCCGCCCGAGCGTTAAGCGTTACCGCTGTTATAGGTGCGATTTGGTGCCGCTATTCCGGCGGTAGCGGGGCACTTTTAACCCCTAAAAAGAGGATCATGGCTTATCTGTACAAAGCCACTGCACAGAGCAGGTAAGTATAACATGTTTGATATTAAAAAAAATAAATAAATAAAACTCTAATAGGAGTAGAGATCAAGTGAATGGAGATGAGCGCATTGGCCTGCTGCGTCTAACTTCCCTCTCCACTCAAAGGGTGGGAGAAGGGATCCCTGTCCCCAGGTGAGATAGGGTCCCTGTCCCCAGGAGAGGAGGGTCCCTGTCCCCAGGGGGCACACTGGGACCGCCCGAGCGTTAAGCGTTAGCGGTAAAGTGCCGCTAGTTTAGCGGCACTTTACCACTGTTATAGGTGCGCTTTGGTGCCGCTATTCTGGCGGTAGTGGGGCACTTTTAACCCCTAACAAGAGGATCATGGCTTCTCTCTACAAAACCACTGCACAGAGCAGGTAAGTATAACATGTTTGATATTAAAAAAAAAATTAAATAAAACTCTAATAGGAGTAGAGATCAAGTGAATGGAGATGAGCGCATTGGCCTGCTGCGTCTAACTTCCCTCTCCACTCAAAGGGTGGGAGAAGGGGTCCCTGTCCCCAGGTGAGATGGCGTCCCTGTCCCCGGGAGAGGAGGGGTCCCTGTCCCCAGGAGAGGAGGGGTCCCTGTCCCCAGGGAGAAGGGGTCCCTTTCCCCAGGTTAAAAGAGGTCCCTGGCTGGGGAAGACACTGGGCTGAGTGGCACTGCATGGAGCAGGAGAGAGGGACCCTTAGGAGGCGGCTGAACACACAGACAAGGAGTCAGAGACTTAGAGCAGCCTGTGTGGTAGATCATGGAGCTCTGCTACTCACCACCAGAGGCGGCTCTTTCATTAGCTTAATGAAAGAGCCACTCCTCTCTAATCGCCGTCTGTCCAATAGACCCAGCAGGACCCATAGCAGAGCCGCCCTGCAATCCGGGGACAAATCCGGGGATAGAGTGGCTCTGGGGACAGAGTCCCCAGTCTGGGGGTCACCCTAGTTTAACTATTTGCCCAGAATACAGCTTTAAAACAAGAGACTGAACACAGGGAGAAATGTGTCATTAGTACAGGAAGTGTATAGTTCTAGACAGGGATATGCAATTAGCGGACCTCCAGCTGTTGCAGAACTACAATTCCCATGATGCATAGCAAGACGCTAACAGCTACAAGCATGACGACCAGAGGCAGAGGCATGATGGGACTTGAAGTTTTGCAACAGCTGGAGGCCCGCTAATTGCATATCCCTGTTCTAGAACATTCTCTCTGGAAAAAGCAGAAACTTCTGTACTAGCAGACATTTTTATCAGGTGCTTAATATATAGAAATGAAGTGTAGTACATGAGCCATCGATGAAAGCAGAATGTAAGCTTTTTAAAGTTAAGCCTTTTCACCAGATATACGACTATTGGCAAAGAAATTTAATTTATTTTGAAAGCCTGCTTTTTCAGATATTTGAATTGCATATTAAATGTTATGAGTTTAACAACAAACTTTTTACTTTCTATATAGCAAATATGCATGAGTGTAGATTTTGGGCATTGCAGAAGCTTTTTATTTTTCACTCCTATGTAAATCAGGTACTATGTGTATATAGGCTTATTCATTTGCCTGATTTTACAGCACAGTTTCAGTAGTTTACTTTTTTGCAAATTATGGAAAAAAAAAGAAATATGAATAGGATTTAAACTAGAAATGAACAGACCAGTATTGTCTCTGATACACTGAGAAAATACTGCTTCTTCCTGCCCATTATGCAGACAACTGTTCACCAAAGCTTTAAATTACTTTGTGTAAGCTGATGGAAATTTGCATGAAGATGCAGACGTCTGATGGACTTTGGGAAAGCTTTACATCTTCACTGACAGCATCTCTTCTCTGTTCTGTCATATTCTATGACACGCAGCAAAGGAAGACACAGCTAATGTAGCTTCATGTATAATTCCCCACTGTTCAGCAGTTACATTCATTACAAGATGTTATGGTGGGTGCCATTTTAATAAGACCCTCTCCATTTTCTGCAGACACATTAGCCCATCAGTGAGCCTTCATAAAATGCCATAATAAAGAAAAGATGCAGAGGGCTGCCTGTGACTAGAGCTGCAGGATGCGTTAAATATTTAACTTAAAAGTTCTGCTGGGGAAGAAATGTTCTTTTCATTTGAATGTGTTCTTGGAGTGTATGCAGTAGCCTACATTTAAAGGGAATGTATAGTCTTTACAATTTTTTTTTTTCATGTAAAAGAGCTGATGTTAATTTTTTTTTTAATTATATACCAGCAAATGGGTACTTGTTCATGTGTAGGTGTAACCTGAGTGGCTTTTGGTGTATGAGTGACTCATAACACACTAATAGGAATGCTGCCCGATCAGACAATGTTTTAGCTAGACACTTACAGTATTACTGTAGTGGGATAAGTGTGTAATCTCAAGAAAATTGATCAGTCCGCTGTAAGGGGGGGGGGGGGGGGGGGGGGGGG
>BLSH010039733.1:533293-547653 GCA_018402905.1 Glandirana rugosa
ATTTATTTAACACTACATACGCGTAAAATTTCCCTCTCCTCAAAAGAAAAGGTATTATTTCGTCAAAATGTGAAATCAGCCAGTGCCCCCTCATTCAGCAAGTGCCCCCTCATTCAGCAAGTGCCCCCTCATTCAGCCTGTGTCCCCTCATTCAGCCTGTGTCCCCTCATTCAGCCTGTGTCCCCTCTCATCCAGCCTCTGTCCCCTCATCCAGCCTGTATCTCATCGATACAGCTTGCTGCTGTCACTCCTCCCAACCAGCCTGTGTCTCGCCGATCACTCAGCATGTAGGGTTAATTTACCTCAGAGTCAGATGTCTGCAGCAGCTCTGCACTCGGCTTCACAGGACATCAATCAATGCTACACCGGCCGCCGCAGCCGTGACCCCGGCCCGCATTCCTAGATCTTCAGAAGCCGCTGGCCATTTTCATTACATGTAGTGGCAGCACAGGCAGCGTACCCCCTGGCCGTGGTGCACGTACCCCCAGGGGTATGCGTACCACGGGTTGAGAAACCCTGATTTAAAGGATAATGGGGACACTACAAAGTGTAAAACTGCTTTATTATGGAAAAGAAAACTCCTCTCCCTTTAAAATGCGCATACATCACAATTTATTTAGGCATTGCATTTCATCATCACATCTTTCTCAAAGGGCACCCTTTGAGAAAGACGTAATGATGAAACGCATAAGAGAGTGACTACACGGCTTACATACAAACTGTCAGCAACCTGCATCTCATCCTGGGAACACTGCAAAGAGGAATCAACATAGCGGTGAGAGGTAGCAGTGTAGCAGAGCAGTATATGCCTAAAGAAATTGTGATGTAAGCACATTTTAAAGGGAGAGGGTTTACACTATGTAGGGTCCCCGTTATCCTTTACATGTCCTAACCATTGTGGTGAGAGCATTACACCGAGAACGAGAGGAGAGTGACGAGGAAGCCTAAAGTGAGATTACAAGATCACAGTGAATAAAATTAGAATTGAGATACGTTTGCTTATCCTTGCTGTTACTAAATATTGCACTACCTAAGGAAACTATTACCCCTTTTTCATATCTTTTAATTTCACTGAATATGTAGTACATAGATAATTCTTAAAAATAAATGTTTTCTGAGCTTACTGCTGAACCCCTTTTAAAATGTTAGTTGCTTGGTCACTGTGACAGACCCATCCAGCACCCAGCGTGGGTGCCTCCATCAAGATATACGTAGCTTCCTCCAGTCTGGACCCAGGAACCAGGTATTATAGCTGAGCACCCAAGACTAGGCAACACTAGCTTAGATGCAAACTGGAACTCCCTTTATTAAAACTCAGACATTTTATACCCCCCAGAATGACAATGTAAGCTGTAATGAACAGCCAACATAAACATTACGCTAATACAGATATATTATATAGTAGGTAGTGCTGCGCTGCTGGAGTGTTTGTGAAATCACTATGTCCACATAAGTCAAGATAAAGGATATATAAAGTGTGCCCTGCAAAGAATAAAAAAAATATAAAATGCATGTAAACATTATTAAAACATTACAATATATAATAAATTAGAATAAAAAATGATTTATTCATTTAATATTGTTTACATTAATTTGATATATTTTTTATATATTTATTGCGGTGTTGCACAATATTTATATGTTTATTCTTTGCATGGCACACTTTATATAACCTTTATCTTGACTTATATAGATATAGTGATTTCACACACACTCCAGCAGCACAGCACTACCTACTATATAATATATCTGTATCAGACTAGCTACGGGTTAAAGTTATCGTAAAGTCTCAATTTTTTTCTATAAAGGTAACCAACATATTATATTTACCTGCTCTTTTGCAGTGGATTTGCACAGAGAAGCCCAGATCATCCACTTCTCTGGTCCCTCTTCTGTGCTCCTGGCCCCTCCCTCCTGTTGAGTGCCCCCAAAGCAACCAGTTTGCTATGGGGGCACCCGAGTAGAGACGCAGCTCTATGTGTCTTCTCTCTCTCCTGATTGACTAACTGTCTTTGATTGACAGCAGTGGGTGCCACTGCTGTGTCTCAGCCAATCAGGAGGGAGAGTACCGGATGGCCAAGACACTCGTGGACATCGCTGAACAGAGATGGGGCTCTGGTAAGTATTAGGGGGACTGCTGCACACATACAGTTTTTTATCTTAATACATAGAATACATTAAGATAAAAAACCTTCTGACTTTACTACCCCTTTAAGCTGTTAGGTGCCTGCAGCATCGAATTATTCAATTTATTTTATTCCTTCACTTTATTACTATTTCACCTATTTCAGAATTACTGATAGCGCGGCAGTACCCACCACACACAAATTACGCTAATACACATCTAGCAACTAATAGCTGACAGTGATCTAATTAACATGAAATAATTAACAACTAGTCACTCAAACAACCCTAGGTGCCTAGACCGTTTGGCACCTAGCCCGCAACCCTGTATATACACAAAGTACATTACACATTATCCTAAGCATAAACATACAAACATCCCACAATTGTTTGATAACAAGGTAAAAAGGTGACAATATTAATTACATCTCCAAAAGATGATCAGACAGACAGAAACAGTCTCCGCTCTAATTCATCCCAAAGGTGTTCTATTGGGTTGAGATCAGGAATCATTTGATGGAGGGGGGATAATGGTGTGGGGTTGTATTTCAGGGGTTGGGCTTGGCTCCTTAGTTCTAGTGAAGGGGACACTTAAGGTGTCAGCATACCAATACATTTTGGGCAATTTCATGCTCCCAACTTTGTACAAACAGTTTGGGGATGACCTCTTCCTGTTCCAACAGGACTGCTCACCAGTGCACAAAGCAAAGTCTATAAAGACATGGATGAACGAGTTTGTGGTAGAAGAACTCGACTGGCCTGCACAGAGTCTTGACCTCAACCCAATAGAACTCCTTTGGGATGAATTTGAGTGGAGACTGCGTGCCAGGCCTTCTTGTCCAACATCAGTGCCTGACCTCGCAAATGCACTTCTGGAAGAATGGTCAAACATTCCTATAGACACACTCCTAAACTTTGTGGACAGCTTTCCCAGAAGAGTTGAAGCTGTTATAGCTGTAAATGGTGGGCCAACTCAATATTGAACCCATAGGGGCTGCTGAGTGTTGTGGTCCGTCTTTTACCCTGCCCAGCCAGGCACATGATTTCGCTCATCCAGAGACATGAAACAGTCTTTGCACTTGTTTTTGTATTTTTATTGAGGGGTATTAAACTTTGATAGGGTAAGGAAGTATGGGATGCCCACTTGAATGAAACGTAATTTACACAGGACTTGAATTTTGTCTACACTCCAGTATATACACCTCTACTCTTCTCTCCAGCACTTCTCTTGCTTGAAGACTATCAATCTTCTCTCCTCCAGCATATCACTTGCTGCAGACTATTACTCATCAACACCACCAGCACATAACTTGCTTGAACTTTTCTGTCCAACTAGCACTGATTTGTAGGACCTGGCACTGACTCCACCAGGCCTAAGGTGAATGCCCTTTGCAGGCAGGGACCACTGGCCCCCTTAGTGTAGCATAAAATGTAGATAAGTCCCAGTGCTAGCCGTCTATGTGGATACTGCTCCCAGCACCACCTCTTCAGGCCCTGCCAGCCCTCAAGTCTGCAGCTTCCTCTCTCCACTGCCTGATCCTCCACAGTTCACACTTCTGGTTCTGCACCCATCCCAGACCATGCTCTTCCAGGCATGTCTCCCCAGTCCTCTCTTCTGGTTCTACACCCATCCCAGACTGCTCTCTCCCAGTCCTCTTAGGTGTGCCTCCCCAGTCCTCCTGACTATGCCCTGTTGTTCCTCCCTGGAGTCTTGCCTGGCAGTGCTCTCTCCTGTTGTCTTCTCCTTGCTCCCGTGCCTCCAGTCCAGGACACCCCCATATGTTCTTGGAGGGTCATGTCTGCACCCGAGCCCAGGCCCAAGGTCGCACCCCCCAAAGGCCCTGACAGCCTAGCACTCCATCTCCAGCTCTTCCACCCGAACAACTTCTCCCCAGCTGGGCTGACCCTAGGTATTTAAGGAGGCCTGCCCCCTGTCAATCCTAGATAGGGATTGGGCAAGGCTCCTCAGAATACCCCAAGCAGCTCCACCTGTCCTCTCCTCCTTCCTTTCCAGAAGATTCTAGAACATTCAGGAAAGAAGTGGGAGGTCTCAGTGATGCTGCCTGTGAGTCATCCAGCTCAACCCTGAGCCACTGCCAGCCCAGATCAAAACAAACATGCCTAGCTACCAGCTAGGCCTGCCTAAATGTACCTACTCTACCAAAAACCTATACACATTACTCTAGCAACCTAGAGAGCGCTACATAAGAAATTGTTTTGTAGTGCTGTTTGTTATTACATGTGGTAAGTTTATTTGATATTGCACAAAAGGCACTTTGCAGTTTTATGGTGTTATTTTAATGCAATATATATATATATATATATATATATATATATATATATATATATATTATCACAATTTAAGGGGGGAGGAGCTACACTTTTTGGCTGATTGGTTCATAACAGCCAAACAAAAAGGATTTTCCTGAAGTGTCAGCTGGCTACCTACTTATTCATTCAATACAGTTTTCTTTAAGGAACCCAGAAATCTTGGAAAATGCTGTAAAATCTGTATGTTAAAGAGCATCACAGGCAACAATTATAAAAAACATACATTCATGGAATTCAGAAAGAGTGCCGTAGACACTCTAGAATTATGTTGTTCCTCTGCATAATAAATGTCAGTGCCAGTGACAAGTTCCTGTACCTGTCAGAAACAGGTACATGAATCAGTTTCGTGCATGTGGGGGGCACTGAAGTTGGTTAGTCCATCCTCAGTGCAGGCACAAAAGCCCCCCTGTACCCCCGCACAGTAGCATTGGTTGCTAAGATGCTCTCTGCTGTGCAGCCGCCAGCATCTTAACAAAGACTTAATCCCAGCCCCAGTCAGCTGTCAGATGGGAGATTCCGGTCTTTGTCTAAATATGGCAATTTCCATATCCGGGTATTTATATCACCAGCATCCTCGCCCTTTTGTTTGCATTCAGCCGCCACCAGAGGAATCTTTAATGCAGCAGCTGAATGGAGCCAGAATTAGTCACTGGCTGCTAGGATGCCCGCAGCCACCAGCTTCATAGCAACCTCGGATACCTATGTGAGAAGGTTTCATATTTATGAAAGCTTCCCAGTATACATGGCCCACTCTGAAGACTGGTGTTTCTCTGTATGCCAGCTTGGAGTTGGTCTTAATTACTGCCAGTTTTATTTTCTGTGAACTGTCACAGCCATAGCTACAGGTTCTATAAGTAATGAAAAAAAAAATTGTAGAGATAACTCACGCATTAAGAAGAGCAATAACTGGAGTGCGGCTTTTACCTCTACAATTCTTTGATGGTGAGCCAAGACGGCTACAGGAGCCAGCACCCAGATTGTCCGTGCAAGGACAGGAAGAGCTGGTCTTGGAGCAGTGCTCTAGATGTGGATATGTTTTTACTAGTGGAAATGGGAACTACCCAATTTTGATGCACATGTTGTAAACTATTGCAAGGCTTCTCTGAATTAGGCACAGGCCAAGCTAAAGGGGCCATACCGCCACAAAAGTAATGTAATTTCCTTATTGAATTCCATCATTAGTGAGCTACTGTATTCTTTGGAGTAAAATCACATTGTCATTTAAAGAGTCATTTTAAGGATCATTGGGAATGTACTTCCTGAAGTTTGTGCTGTGTAACTTGATCTCTCTTGTATTAATGATCTCTCTTGTATTATTATTATTTATTTTTTTTGTAATTGTATTTTTATTACATTTTTGCAAGAATATACAAGATTGTACAAACATGAAGTGTTAGTATATGTTTGAGAAGGTAAACAGCAAACCTTATAAGAATAAACATACAACTGTATATTTAAGGGAGTCACGGGCAACCAAAGGAAAGACAAGACAACAATAAGCATTCAAGTATTTCGATCCGGGGAGCATCTCTCATATTGGAGGGAATTCCTCAATGTCCAAATGTAGCTCGACCCGCCAACCTGTGTGATTGAACTATATGACCCGTGACAACCTCAGTAGCTCTGGTATAACAGAGGAGGGGGTAGAAGAAATGAAGAAAAAAAGGGGGGGGGGGAGACACCATTGGGTAATAACTTGCATGCTTTTCTAAAGAAGAAGGTAGGAGAGGAGCAAATAGTAATTCGATTTAACAATGTTGGGGTTATCCAGAGATGCATGGTATGGCTTCAGGGTTATAGCTAGAGTTGTCCCATAAATCCCAGGTCTTTGTGAAGTTTGGCATAGTGTCGTGTATTGTAGCTGTCATGTGTTCCATTCTACGGATTTGGGCAATATTTTGTCTTAGTTAAACTGTGAGGGGGGAGTAGGGGATAACCAGCAATTGGGGATCGTTCTTTTGGCAGCTAATAAAATAAAGGTCATCAGCTTTCTGGAATGTTTAGGGATCCCCTGTATTGGAAGTCCTGATAAGTAAGTCACTGGTTCCAGGGGGATGTCTACATTAAATATATCCTGTAAGAGGGACTGAACCGAGGTCCAGAAAGGACGTATCCTCGAGCAGTCCCAAAAAATATGATAATGAGTGCCTACAGATTTGTGACATCTCCAGCATATCCGGGAGAGAGAAGGGTCGAATTTGTGAAGGATTTCTGGAGTCCTGTACCAAAATAGGAGAATTTTATAGGCTGTCTCCTTCTGTTCTACACATCTAGACGATTTAGAGATTGAGTCCCAGATGTTTCTCCACTGTGGGAGAGATATAGGTGTTTGAATAATAGAGGCCCATTTTTGCATATAACTATGAGAGGTCACTGTAAGTGGAGGGGTATAAGACTTGATTAGTGTAGACCTTGGGCGCTCAGCAACTCAAATGTTGTAGGTTTCTCCAAGGATAGGGTTGGGGATTTAGAACCGAAAAAATGTTTAATTTGTAGATAAAAGTAAAAGAGAGTATGCAGGATTTCATACTTATCGTGGAGTTCCCTAAAAGGGGTTAGCTTCCTCGTCACCGGGTGCACCAGGTCACGGAGCTGGAAAATGCCAGCTCGCGACCATGGGTGCACACGCCCGTAGGACAAATTATCAGGCATATTTGGATTGAATAATATATTAAGAAGAGGGGGCAGGGGGAAGAAAGGGGGAACTGTCTTAAGCATTTTTTCCAAATAGCCAGAGTAAATAGCATTGGACCTAGACATAGATTCTTCAGTTCCGAGATTGATGAGTGTAGGCCTGACCACAGTAGAGAACATAAGTGCACAGGTCGAGTGACACTGAGTTCAATTTCCGACCAATTGCTGGACGCATATCTCGCCGTCCAGGAAATGGTCGCTTTCAGATGAGTAGCTAGGAAATATTTAACAATATCCGGAGCCCCTAGTCCTCCACGGGAATAGGGGTCAAAAACCACTGAACTTGCTATCCTGTGGGCTCTACTGCCCCAAAGAAACCGCAGAAAAGCCCGCTGGATATGTTTAAGCTGAGTCAATGAGACATTTATAGGTAAGGTTTCAAATAAGTAGAACAACTTTGGCAGTATTGACATCTTGAGAACATTTATCCTTCCCAAAAGAGACAGAGGGTATTCCTCCCATTGACGTAGAAGTCGGTTAATTTCCGAAATGAGCGGGGGGTAATTTGCTTGGTAGAGGGCGTGATCGGTAGTGGTCAAATGAATACCCAAGTATTTAAGAGATGAAGAGCGCCAATGATACGGGACGTTGGTTTGTAGTGTGGTTAATAATGGGGTAGGGATGTGAATAGGAAGAGCCTCCGTTTTATCTGTGTTCACTTTATAGCCGGAGAGAAATCCGAATTTGACTAACACAGAATGAAGATTAGGGAGAGATGTGTGAGGTTTTGTCAAGGTTAAAAGTATGTCGTCAGCAAAAAGCGACAGCTTATACTCCCTTTGTCTTAGGGAGACTCTGCAAATGTCAGGATGAGTCCTTATGGTCTCAGCTAAGGACTACCAGGGAAAGGATAAAGAGTATTGGAGATAGGGGACACCCTTGCCTAGTGCCATTACTGAGAGAAAAGGATGGTGACAGGAATGAGGATAATTGAACTTGGGAGGTGGGGCAGGAGTATAGTGCTCGGAGGGCTGCAGCAAATGGGCCTGTGAATTTGTATCGGGTGAGGGTAGCAAACATGTAGGGCCAACTGAGTCTATCAAAGGATTTTTGTGCATCTAGGCTCAGAATAAGAGAAGGGCGAGATGTTTTACCTAATAAGTCAATGAGGTCAATAGTGCGTCTGGTATTGTCACTGGCATGTCTAGAGGGCACGAACCCTACCTGATCTTTGTGTAGAAGCATGGGGAGGATGTGCGTGAGTCTGTTCGCTAGAATTTTTGTAAATATTTTGTAGTCTGAATTAAGTAATGCAATGGGCCTGTAGTTATCAGGGATAGTCTGGGATTTACCGGGTTTCAGGAGAACAGTAATGTGGGCGTGAAGGAACTGGGGATGGGGAACAGTGCCCTTCAATAAAGACTCAAACAAGTTTAATAAGTAGGGGCTTAAAATGGGTAGAAAGGTTTTGTAGTAGAAATATGATAGACTGTCAGGCCCAGGGGATTTCTGTGAAGGGAGAGCCTTCACTACTTCAGCTAACTCTTCAGAGGAGATATGGGCATTGACCTGAGAGATCTGGGTTGGGGACAGTTTAGGTAAGTTTAGGGATGAGAAGAAAGCATCAAATTTGTCTTGGGAGAAGAGGTATTTAAGGTCCTTTGTTATACAGTTATAAAGTTTCTGGTAAAATTCTCCAAAGACCTTAGACATTGTTTGTGGGCAGTGTGTGGGGGTGCCATTGGTCTGCATGAGGAGATCTGGGAAGGAATTAAACGGACAGGGCCTGAGTTTATTGACCAACATTCTGTGAGGTTTATTCAATAATTCCTAAAAAATTTGTTATAATAGAGCTTTGGAGCATCTATTCAGGTCAAGAGACGTTAAGCGATTCCGTAAAAACGTGTCCGTGCGAAGCCTCGACACTGTTGGAGAGTCAAGTAACTGATTTTCCGCTTAACGTAATTGAGAAAGAATAGATGATCTTTGTAATTTGGCTTCTTTTTTTAGATGAGAACCCGCAGAAATACATAGACCTCTAAAGTAGGCCTTATGCGCTTCCCAAAGCATGGAGGCCTCCGCCACGGAGTGTTCATTTAGTTGGAAAAACTCTGCTAAGTCTCTGGATAATTGGTCTCTAATAACAGTGTTATGGAGTAGGGTGTCATTTAGGTGCCAATGGCAGGTCTTCGTATGAGACGAAAGTAGGGTAAGATCTAGTTGGACGGAGGGATGATCTGACCAGGTAATGGGATTTATTTCCGCTGAAACTGTGGACATTAATAAAGGAGTCGTTACAAAGATGTGGTCTAATCTAGAGTACATCTTGTGAGGGGGAGAGTAGAAAGTGTTTTGTTTATGTGTGGGGTGTTTTATTCTCCAAATGTCCATCAAGTTGGGAGAGCGCATAATTTTACGGAATGCTCTTGACTGTCTGTCAACTTTAGAGGGGAGAGTAGATGGGAACAATGTGCGTCTGTCTCTCTTGGGGGACATTGGCATATTAAAATCTCCACCAACAATCATAAAAGGTTGAGCATATTTCCCAAGTTTACCAAATACATCAGTGAGAAATTGGATCTGGCTCAAATTAGGGGCGTAAATATTAATTAAGGTGAAAGAGCGGGAGAGATAGTCACAGTCCAGAAAAATAAACCTACCCAGGGGGTCCGTATGGGAAGATTTAATTCGTAGAGGGCAGGAGCGTTTGATCAGTATTGCAACGCCTGCTTTCCCAGTGGGATCAGACGCTATCAAAGAGGTCGGAAAATTTTTGGCAGCAAATTTAAAGGAGCCCCCTGATCTAAAGTGAGTCTCCTGGACCATGACTATGTCCGCCACAGAGGACCTGAATTCCTTCAGAGCTAGCCATAGTTTCCGAATGGAGTTCAAGCTTTTTACATTATAAGTAAGAACCTGTAAAGCCATAATGATAGGATAAGGTCAACGCACATCTAGTACAGAACCATAACAAAAAGTCAGCAAAAAAGAGTCCATGGTGTATCTCGAAGGGTGGGGGATAGGGATGAGAATTTACAAAACCCAATGGTAGTGGACCACGGAGGTCTGAACAGCACTTGGAAAAAAGAGAAAAGAAAAAAAAACCCTGAAAAACAACATAAAAAAACAAACATCAGTACCTGAGGGAGTAAAACCACTCAGGAGTCCATGGCCTCGGCCACGGAACCAGGAGGGGAGCATGGTGGTCTCCACAATCAGCAGGAGATGTCTCTGCCGCCTCCACGCATATCTAAATGTACAGCAATTATTTTAAGAACTAAGCAACTCAGTGTACAGCCAGGTGGACAGCCCATGGGGGCAGAAAAAGAAGGGGGAGACCCCACTAAGAAAGGACTCTTATGGTACGGTCCAAAAAAGAATGCGTGGGAGAAAGAAAAAACAAAAACCATACCACAGGTAGACCCGAAAGCCTTCAGGTCAGGTATCTGGATGAAGAAGCTCGTTGAGGTGTGGAAACAGCCTTTTGTGATTTTTGCCGCGTCTGGGTCCAGATCCTCCCGGGTGTAGAAGGAGGTCTTGGGGTGTTAGGAATAGAGGCAAGGTCTCTGGAAGAGGTGGAAGGCCCAGATTTTTAATGAAAGTTTCACTTTCCTGAAGGTCACGCATGGAAAATTGAGTACCATCTCGGGGTGCGGAAAGCCAGAAAGGAAAGCCCCAACGATAGGGAACTTGATGATTCTGTAGGTGCATGGTGACTGGGCGAAAATGTTGGCGTTTGGCAAGGGTAATTGGTGAAAGATCACTGAAAATCTGAATCTTTGCCCCTTTGAACTCCAATCTGGACTTGTTGCGAGTAGCCAGGACAAGAGCTTCTTTACTATCATAATAATGGAAGCGCACAATAATGTCTCTGGGATTGGCTCCCACAGGAGGTTTCGGGGCCAGAGACCTATGGACCCGGTCTAGGAGCCAGTCTATATCCGGAATGCTAGGAGCAAGAGTGTTGAAAAGGCTTAACAAATAAGGACGGATCTCTCGGTCCCCAATATTTTCGACCCCCCCTGATCCGCAGATTCTGACGGCATTCCCTATTCTCCAAGTCTTCTTGCTGGGATTGAAGCATGGAGACCGAGTGTTTAAGGGAAGCATTATCTTCCTCCAGGGCATGTACATATTGTAGAAGGTCATCAAACTTGGATTCAAATGTGTCTGTGCGTTCCCCTAAGTGTGTTATCTCACCTCTCAGTTCCTGGGCGAGCTTTCCAACCTCCCGTGTGATAGTTCGTGTTAAGTTCTGTAGGAGGGACTGCAGCTTGAGGTCCAGGACCTCCACAGTGATAGGAAATGAGAGGTCAGTTGCTGGGGTGGGGGGAAGCTGTTGGGAACCCCCCCCCCCCGCCTACCTCAAGTGAGACCGAAAGATCTGATGAGCAGTCTTGCATGATAGAAGCCGGGAATTCGGGTCGAAGTAGATATCTGTCTAGGGTCTGGGAGGACCGCGGCTCCGTAGCAGATGAGGGGGTTGCCTTCTTAGGCCCTATCTTCACCATGGGCTGCCCAGATGTGCCGCTAAATGGAGAATGGGGCTCCCGTGGTTGAATGAGCTATTGCTTGCTACGCGGGAGCCTTAGAGAGGCGGCAAGGACAGGGGTGGAGAAGTTACATAACCATCATATGCAGAGACCAACCCTAGGCCTCTCTTTCAGTTGGATTAATAAAGTTGACATATAGACAAAGTCTCAGAGTATCTTTAGTAAGATGAGCACATGTGTCCATAATCTGAGGGTTGTAGTAAGATTAAATTCACTTTTTTTCTTTTGAGGCAAGGTCAGTGGATTCCAGTGACTTTAGTTGCCTGGGACTAACTGTGGATGCAGGATTGTGTCCTGCTAAGGCTTAAAACTAAGTCCAGCAAATTAGGCAGCCCATTATAGGCCTTGGCGTGCTGAAGCCAGGACCAGGGAGGGCCGGCCAGCTATATGAGCCCTCTGGGAGGGTGCTCTGGGTAGTTGGGCTCCTTAAATGGATGGGTAGTTTTCCCAAGGGTAATTGGGGTGCAGCGGCAGTGATTGTGTCCATTTTTTAAGGCCTTAGAAGCTGTCTGGGAGGGAGCTCCGTGCAGTCAAAATCAAGATGGCGGCCGTTATAAAGTTTGTTAGGCCGCAACCAGGGCCCCTGCCTTATGTGTCCCCAGATCAGTCCAAAGGGTGAGCCCAGGGTGTTGAGGGATCCTCCAGGGGCTATGTGTATGGCAGGGGATGACTGGATGGGAAGCAGGAGCTCTGCTCCGGCCTCCGTCCGGCCCGGATCGGTAGGCCGCACGAAGCCGCGGCCTAAATTTCGGCCGCCACGGGTGACCGTCTTCGATCCGCTCCATAAATGGTCCGGTATGTAGCCAGAGGGGAGGGGAGATAGACCTGCGTGTTTAAAACGCTCACCCGTTCCTCTGGAGCAAGGATTCCTCTGGATGTTCTCCCGGGATGAGGAGCTCCTCAAAAGCACGTCCTGCTCCGTTCGCGACCAGCCACACCCCCCATTATTTTTTTTTTTTACATTACAATTTTTTGTATGTGAAAAGAAAGCAAGGCATTTGCAGTGGGTGTGTTTGGGAATAGTTCTCCTGTGTAAGGGGTTCTGAGATCACCAGATTACTGACAAAATTGACTGAGGTAGCTTGCTGCAATATGTTGATTCAAATTGAGAAGGTAGGGTGTGTTCCCTTTATATACAGCTGTGCTCATAAGTTTACATACCCTGGCAGAATTTATGATTTCTTGGCCATTTTTCTGAGAATATGAATAACACAAAAACGTTTCTTTCACTCATGGGTAGTGTTTGGCTGAAACCGTTTATTATCAATCAACTGTGTTTACTCTTTTTAAATCATAATGACAACAGAAACTACCCAAATGACCCTGACCAAAAGTTTATATTCCCCAGTTCTTAATACCGTGTATTGCCCCCTTTAACATCAATGACAGCTTGAAGTCTTTTGTGGTATTTGTGGATGAGGCTCTTTATCTTCTCAGATGGTAAAGCTGTCCATTCCTCTTGGCAAAAAGCCTCCAGTTCCTGGAAATTCTTGAGCTGTCTTGCATAAACTGCACGTTTGAGATCTCCCCAGAGTAGCTCAATAATATTGAGGTCAGGAGACTGAGATGGGCACTCCAGAACCTTCACTTTATTCTGCTGTAGCCAATGACAGGTCTACTTGGCCTTGTGTTTTGGATCATTGTCATGTTGGAATGTTCAAGTACGTCCCATGCGCAGCTTCCTGGCCGATGAACGTAAATGTTCCTCCAGTATTTTTTGATAACATACTGCATTCATCTTGCCATCAATTTTAACCAAATTTCCTGTGCCTTTGTAACTCACACATCCCAAAAACATCAACGATCCACCTCTGTGTTTCACAGTAGGAATGGTGTACCTTTCATCATAGGCCTTGTTGACTCCTCTTCAAATATAGTGTTTATGGTTGTAGCCAAAAAGCTCAATGTTTGTCTCATCATCACTCCAAATGACTTTGTGCCAGAAGGTTTGAGGCTTGTCTCTGTGCTGTTTGGCTTATTATAAGCTGGATACTTTGTGGCATTTGCATAGTAATGGCTTTCATCTGGTGACTCGACCATACAGCCCATCTTTCTTCAAGTGCCTCCTTATTGTGCATCTTGAAACAGCAACACCACGTGTTTTTAGAGAGCCCTGTATTTCACCTGAAGTTATTTGTGGGTTTTCTTTGCATCCTGAACAATTTTGTAGTTGTGGCTGAAATTTTAGTTGATCTACCTGACCGTGGTTTGGTTTCAACAGAACCCCTAATTTTCCACTTCTTGATTAGAGTTTGAACACTGCTGATTGACATTCTCAATTCCTTGGATATCTTTTTATATCCCTTTCCTGTTTTATACAGTTCAACTACCTTTTCCCGCAGATCCTTTGACAATTCTTTTGCTTTCCCCATGACTCAGAATCCAGAAACATCAGTGCAGCAGCAATGAAAGATGCAAGGGTCTGTCAGGAGTCCAGAAAATCATTAAACTTTTATACACACACACAAATTACAAGCAAACAGATCACAGGTGAGGATGGTTACCTTTAATAGCCATTCAAACCCCTTTGTGTCAACTTGTGTGCATGTTATTCAAACCAAAATCATCAGGGTATGTAAACTTTTGATCAGGGTCATTTGGGTAGTTTCTGTTGTCAGAAGAGCAAACACAGTTGATTGATAATAAATGGCTTTAGCCAAACACTAACCAAGAGTGAAAGAAATGTTTTTGTGTTCTCATTCATATTAGATGTGTATA
>BLSH010039733.1:547663-569195 GCA_018402905.1 Glandirana rugosa
GGCAGTTGTGGCTGAAATTTTAGTTGGTCTACCTGACCGTGGTTTGGTTTCAACAGAACCCCTTATTTTCCACTTCTTGATTAGAGTTTGAACACTGCTGATTGGCATTCTTAATTCCTTGTTTACTTTTTATATCCCTTTCCTGTTTTATACAGTTCAACTACCTTTTCCCGCAGATCCTTTGACAATTCTTTTGCTTTCCCCATGACTCAGAATCCAGAAACATCAGTGCAGCAGCAATGAAAGATGCAAGGGTCTGTCAGGAGTCCAGAAAATCATTAAACTTTTATACACACACACAAATTACAAGCAAACAGATCACAGGTGAGGATGGTTACCTTTAATAGCCATTCAAACCCCTTTGTGTCAACTTGTGTGCATGTTATTCAAACCAAAATCATCAGGGTATGTAAACTTTTGATCAGGGTCATTTGGGTAGTTTCTGTTGTCAGAAGAGCAAACACAGTTGATTGATAATAAATGGCTTTAGCCAAACACTAACCAAGAGTGAAAGAAATGTTTTTGTGTTCTCATTCATATTCTCTGAAAAATGGCCAAGAAATCATAAATTCTGCCAAGGTATGTAAACGTATGAGCACAACTGTATTTCAAAGTTTAATGTTTACATTTGACTTGAGTGCAGGAAACTGTTCCTTGCCTGATTATGTTTGAAGAAGTTCGTTGCTGCAGAATTTAATAATTATTTAAGTTAAGTTTTGACCAGACATGGGCTTTGATGTAACTCTATTAATACATCTTTAATATGTTTTTTTTTTTAAAGCAAGTTGTGTAAGTACATTAGTTTGACTTGGTGTCAGCCTCTTAAAGTCTGTGTACAGCAGAGCCCAGAGAGGGGGAGGGAAAAGCAGCTCATAGAGCCAATCAGATGTGTTGCAGTGCATATTGACAGAATTGAGGGAGCAAAGTGACAGAAATGTGAGCTCACTTATGTGCTGCTTATGGTTTCACAATCCAGTGAGAGGGTGGGGGTAAGGAAGAGACCTGTAAGTGAAAAAAGGAAACTGCAACAGAGAAAGACCAGCTCCCCTCCCCTGTTAAGCAGGGTGTTGCAGAACAGTGTACGTTTCAGAACTGAATAGACAGAAATAAAACCTTTTTGGCAGGTAAAACAGCTCACATACAGTATGCACATTTCATTGGTGTTTTTAAGTTATTTGCCCGCAGCTCAGCCTTAATCCAATAATGTTTGTTCAAGAATAATGTATATTGTATGTTAATGGTCACATTTGCTCTTAATTGAGTTATTTGTTACTGAACAGTCACTGCTGGAATTTGTCATAAAAATTGGTTTGGCCAATTTAGGAAACTGATTGAAATCTGAACAGCATTTTTAAAATAGGACAAAAGATCAGTACATATTAAACAGAGAAAGAGAAACAAACACACAAATAGAATGGTTCATGAAACAAATATTGATTGAACTAATAGAAGTAAACAATCTGTAAGAATTCTATTTTGCCACCGGCTGCAAGTAATAAATCACAATGTGAAAACCTGCCATGGTACTGGAATCCAAGCAGTAGTTAGTTAGCAGCAGGATCACGTCAATGGAGAATATGGGATGCACGGATTATTAATACATGCAAGATTAGGGAATTCACATGTGCAGAACAACTGTTCATTTTTGTTTTTTATTTGCTATAAATTACTATTTTCCTGCAGTGGGCTCAGGTGAGTTTACTGTTTTA
The DNA here is from genome assembly GCA_018402905.1 of Glandirana rugosa. Classification (NCBI taxonomy): domain Eukaryota; kingdom Metazoa; phylum Chordata; class Amphibia; order Anura; family Ranidae; genus Glandirana; species Glandirana rugosa. The sequence continues at coordinate 549,373 of BLSH010039733.1, forward strand.
ATGATTTCAATTGGCAAATACAGTATGTGTTCAATGTGTATGTAATTGAAGTCAGAAGTAAATGATTTGATTTTTAAATGTAATCACTCTGAAATTGCAGGTTAAAAATAGTGCATGCAAACAAACTTGCTAAACTTTGCATCTTTCGGCCAGAAGGTCTTCCAGTATAGGCGCTAGGATTCTCTACCACCTCTTGGTTTTAGCTCTTTCATCTGCACAGTTCAGAGGACATACGTTTTTCACACTCCCCTCTTAGTAAGTCATTATGCGCTTAAATTTGCATAAAAACCAAAGACTATCACTGCACGGATCAATGTGGACCATCCCAGTCCTGCCCTGTGTTCTCCCTTCTCATTTGGTAGCTGCACTTAGTGAAGCAAGTAGCTGATGAAAGAACAGGAAGGAGGCTGATAAAAGAGCAAGCAAGAAGGAAAATTAGGGTAGAATCAAACCTGCCTGATACAAGCCCAATTCCTGGTAAATAATGACATTTTTTTTTTGTTTTACGAAAACTGTCCTCAGATGGTAGCATTGCCTTCATTACCAATCTAATTCTGAGGAAGAGACTATTCAGGATGGCATATGGATGATATAATGTTTAAATAATACAAAATGTAACACGGGTTATGACCCAGGGTACAGTGTAGATGAAATAGGTTAAGGACTTGTCCTAGCCTTTGATTGGACAAAAAGGGTCAGGAGATTAAAAAACTGTAAACACAGAGGGTATGTTCACACTAGTCGCTGCATTACAAAGCAATGGTTGGTGCATGGTGTAGTCTGGCTAAGGTCAGTACATTGATGATGCGCTGATTCTGGCACATTGCATTTCCTTTCCTTTTTTTAAACAAACTTTATTGAGATGTCACACAGACATCTCATAAAATTCAATTCAGTAGATTGCTTTACGCTGCACTTAAAAAAAGGACTGCATGCAGTCCTTTTTTTCACCACACACTGCCTACAGACCACTGCAATGCAGTGGTGTAAACTAGGAAGATAGGGAAGATAGGGAGACACTTGAAGGAGCTCAAACAGACACAGGTTTGAATGATGGAGAGGTGGGGCTGTGACGGCATGCTCTCTACCTTGTCCAGTCAAAGAATTCTTCACAATCATTCAGAAAATGCCAACAATTCTATGACTGGTGCTCATGCTGAGTGGCTGGCCTGCTGTGTCCAGAATTCATCAGATTGGCCGCTCAGCATGGGACTCAGAAGCAAGTGGAGATTACTGGAGTTGTGGTGTCTACTTCAGTGAATTCCAGCTTCCAGGGACATCGGAAACAAATAAGTGGCCGCACACCGCAGGGAGATGCCGATCAATCGAAATATTTTATTCCATCATGACATACAATAGGATAGCATTGTAAACATACACCATTGACGCATTTCACACAGAAGCATGCTTATTCATAACACAGGGATCCTGGGAGTTCCACTGCTTAAATACTCAGGTACATGCCTGTTCCACGGCTTGGCACTCACAGCATTAACCCCTGCTTGACAAGAAACCCACTTAGATTGTAAGCTCTTACAAGCAGGGCCCTCTGATCCCTCTTGTACCAAATTGTATTGTAACTGTAATGGCTGCCTTCGTTTTGTAAAGCACTGTGCAAACTGTTGGCACTATGTAAATCCTGTATAATAATAAAAAAAATCATTGTACACAATCCTTCACATATGTGGAAATTAAACAAAATAAAAGGAAAAGAAATATAAGAAATTAAATGAAACATATAAACTACATATATGGTGGTCATGTCCGGTTATCCAACCTTCTTGGAAAGAAATTCACCGCATTATATCAAGCATTACATTTTCACCAGTTTATACCCCTGCCCAATTTCTCCTTCACCATACATCTTTATCACATGCTTTATACCACCAGTCTCTGACACTTCACTTAATCAATGCAGAAAAAATGTGTATACCTCTACACTGGCTCAAAATGACCCTCCTGACCATAGCTGACTGGTTCAGATGTGTTAAGAATATTGCTAAAATGGAGGATCTTGTCCATCAGGCTAGGAAGACCCCCTTGAAATTTAGGAAAACTTGGGCCTGTTGGCTAAATTTCGTGGACTTGACAGAATTTACCCAGATAATGAATAATAGCCATAATACACTGTAATCTCTAACCCTGCTGGTGGAGAGAGGTGGGGTATTCTTTAAATCCTTAGTTCTTTTACTTTTCATATATCTACACATCTACTCCTTCTCACTCCCCCCTCATCCCTCCAGTTATTCCCTTCCCCCTATGTGTCCCCCTTAATCTCTCATTTAAGCAGCCCTCTTCTTTATTCTTCCTAGCCACTTCCCATTTCTTTTCCTAACCGTCCCCCCCCGCCCTTTTTTTTACCCTTTCCCCCAAACCCCTCTGTTGCGGGGTAGATACCCCGGCCAGACCTGGTTTACTCAACTGATGCACTTGTTGGGTTATCCAATGTAAATTTAAAACTGAAAAACTTCTGTTATAACTAAATAAGTATGTATGTTTAGATACAGGTTATGTTTTTATGTTTTCTTCCTGTTAACATAAGATCAGTTATCATTACTGCGTTCCTTTTCTGGATTTTCAAATCCTGGCTGATATACGCTGATGTTGTATATGTCTCTCCTCTGCTTTTTGTCTGTACCCTCAAAAACTCACATAAAATTATTCAAAAGAAATAAAACCTATAAAAAATATACGTAATGAAAAAGGAACATATCTAGTAAAGAAAACAAACACATCATTAAAAACCACAGCTCCATTGCAATTGTAAAAACCCATCTCAGTGTGATTCCAGTGATAAAAAACAAGAGGAGGATGATGCAGGATCCCATGCAGAAAAGAGGATAATTAAAAATGAAAAAGGCACAGGTAATTCATAGAAATGTGTCACATCCCACACAAAATGGAACCCGTCTGGTGTATGGGTTTTCAGATAAAATATCCAAAAAAAAACTCTCTTCTGCCTAGGAGGTGAAAAGCATCCCCACCTCTCTTAGGGGCACACGTTTCTTCTACCACCTGTACTGCAACAGCTGAAATATCTCCTGCATGAGAGGCATTGAAGTGCTGAGTCACATTGGTAGTAAAATTATTTTCTATATTACATAAATGTTCTTGAATGTGGTTCCTAAGACCCCTTATTGTCCTTCCCACTTATTGAACATGACATATCTTGCATGTGATGACATATACCACATTTAGTATTACAGTTATAGAAGGAACTAATTCTAAAATCCTTGCTATATGCCAGCCACGTACCCATAGGCATCTGACTGGGATATGGGATTCAATGCTTCTTAAGGTACTTTGCCAGGAGGTTTGTCATCCTGAGTTTTAATTCCATTTGCCATGTTAGTTGACTGTATTCTTGACATTTTATTGGCTATATTATCTCTGTATATTTGATATTACTGGTTATAATCACTACTATTTTTGATTGTATGACTGAAATAAAGGATATGTCACATATAGTGTTGTCAGTAACAGTCACTCGCCTGTCAAATCTTAACATGAATATTCTTATGTATTATATAATGACTTGCTGTGAATAATCACAGACATTTTACATCTTGATGATATCAACAGCGTTCTTAGTCTTTTTGACTTGAAAATGAAAAAACATGTTCTTGATGGGAATTTTTAACATAGCTGTCAACATTGTAATAATTGCCGGGGGACACTACTGCACAGCTGACATATTCTAAGCTTTTAAAGCACTGTACGTCAAAGAATTATAGAGCACCATAAGATCCATACGCACATATATGACATGTTTATTATATAGACATACAAACACTTTTTATGCATTTCCAAGAAACCTCTTTTATGAAATATATCTTCAGATTTTGAAGAACATTAATAGATAATGAGATTTCAGTCTGACATGCAAAAAAATTAAAACATATGGTACAGTTGTCACCATTATGCACAGCGATGTTTCAAGGTGATCACATTTACAATACAAGTATAAAAACTGTGACTGGGAGGTAATATGCAATGCAAAGTCCAGCTTCCTTTTGTATCTATGGGATGGGAAGTGTTGGCAAATGGTACACAGGGCAAAAAAAAAACTCTGAGGGCTTTTACTCATTTCCTACTATATTAAAAACTTAACGTAGGGCATTAAACATATTGGATATTAAATATATTGCAACTTACCAATCATTAGGTGTGATGGCTGCATTCTTTTTAGACCTTTTCCCTGTTTTCACCTGGTAATCTGACCAGAAACACACCTCCTGTAGTGCCTCATGTCTGGATGGAGTAGCAACAGAGACACCTTTGGATAGCAGAATAGCCAGTCTGGGAGGATGGGAGTGTTAGATATACTAGCAGATTTAGATATTAACCACTTGACCTCTGGAAGATTTACCTCCCTTTATGATCAGGCCATTTTTTGCTTTTTGGCACTGCGTTAATTTAACTGACAATTGAGCGGTCATGCAACGCTGAACACAATTGAAATGTATATCTTCAATCAATAGAGTAACAAGTAATGATGCCTAAAAAATCAATGTGAATGGTGTTAATGGGTTGTGCTGCCCCCTTTGGAAGAGTGAGAATCACTCTGCAAAATTGCATTTCAACTGTGTAAAAGGAAATTTGCTGCTAACCCCTAAAAATCATACCAAATAATCAATTCATTGAAAAAAAATGTGCAAAAAATAATTAGTGCAATAATGAAAATGAATGTCTTGCTGGAAGATGAACCTCCGCCCCAGTCTCAAGTCTTTTGCAGACTCTAACAGGTTTTCTTCTAAGATTGCTCTGTATATGGCTTCATCCATCTTCCTATCAACTCTGACCAGCTTCCCTGTCCCTGCTGAAGAAAAGCATCCCCACAACATGATGCTGCCACCATCATGGTTCAGGGTGATGTGACGTGTTAGTTTTCCGCCACACATAGCATTTTGCTTTTAGGCCAAAAAGTTCAATTTTGGTCTCATCTGACCAGAGCACCTTCTTCCACATGTTTACTATGTCCCCCACGTGGCTTCTCGCAAACTGCAAATGAGACTTCTTATGTCTTTCTTTTTCAACAATGGCTTTCTTCTTGCCACTCTTCCATAAAGGCCAGATTTGTGGAGTGTGGGACTAATAGTTGTCCTGTAGAGTGATTCTTCCACCTGAGTTGTGGATCTCTGCAGCTCCTCCAGAGTTACCATGGGCCTCTTGGCTGCATTTCTGATTAATGCTCTCCTTGCCCAGCCTGTCAGTTTAGGTGGACAGCCATGTCTTGGTAGGTTTGCAGTCGTGCCATACTCTTTCCATTTTTGGATGATGGATTGAACAGGGCTTTGTAAGATGTTCAAAGCTTGGATATTTTTTTTTATAACCTAATCCTGCTTTACACTTCTCCACAACTATATCCCTGACCTGTCTGGTGTGTTCCTTTGCCTTCACAATGCTCTTTATTCACTAAGGTTCTCTAACAAACCTAAGGGCTTCAGAGAAGAACTGTATATATACTGAGATTAAATTACACACAGGTGGGTTCTATTTACTAATTAGGTTACTTCTGAAGGCAATTGGCTACGCTTTAGTTAGGGGTATCAGAGTAAAGGGGGCTGAATACAAATGTACGCCACATTTTTCAGATATTTATTTGTAAAAAAAATTGAAATCCATTTCTCTTACGTCCATTGACAGACACAGCCTCTATTCATGACACGTGGGTTATGTACCTTTTACTAGGAGTAGACTAGGCAGAACGAAAGCTCAGAAAGCAAAGCTGGCCCCTCCCAAGGGGGGCATCCTTACTCAGCACATAACCCCTCAGCCCTGCATAGCATATCAGTTTTCTTCCGCCTAATGCAAGGAGTTAGACTTGGTTCCCTGCTAGGAACTGCGGTTCCCCTAAAGTTTTTTCCTTTTTTCTTTGATTCTTTTTGCGCAAGCCTTCTGATGAAGACTGCAATCAAGTTGCTGGCTGGGGACCACGTGGATGTTCATAGGTCCTGCCATTTCCCCAGCACAGCCGACAGATGCGAGCCACCCTTAGCACTGGCGGGGTCCGCCGCATCCTGCCCATTCCGTGCGGGCGGCCGGTGGGTTAAAAGTCCCACCTTGTGTGCCCAGTGTCCAGGCTATGTGGGGGGGTACAGGCCCACTGATCCCTGTCATGTCCTTCCTTCTGGCTTTTTTTTCCCTGGGGTGCAGGGGCGGCGGTGCTGAGTCCTACTGGGCAGTCCTGAGGCTTTGCAGGGGGTGGCACTGTGGTGTGATGATTGGTAGGCCTCACAAGTGTCCTGGCGGTGGCGCAATGGTGGCTGAACCGCGCTGGGACCTCTGGTTCCCCTAGATCAATTGACCTCCATCTTAGAGGGGTTTTTCGCCCGGGGAGAATCGGGCTGGTTTAGGGGGGCCCTAAAAAGCGCCCCCTCCCCGCAATCCTCTGAGGAGGACTCGGAGCCGGAAGGGGGTTCTGGGGTCATGTGGACCCCCGTGGAGCTCTCAGACGGAGAGTTGAAGCCTTCGGATGGGGAGGATGACCAGGGGGCCTCGGTGGGACTCGAAAAGGCGCTGGTGGGCGCCCTGGTCGCGACCGTTCGCAATTCACTGTACCTGGATCAGGCTGGAGAGGCACAGGTGTCTGCCTATACTTTTGGGTCCAAGAAGCCCTCTCGTGCTCCTAAGGTTTTTCCCTACCTCCAGTATTTTGACAAGTATGTGTATAAGGAATGTAAATGTCCGCTGAATTCCTTTACCCTGCCAAAACGTTTTTCTGTGCGCTATCCCTTTGAGGTCAGCCTGTTACTGAAATGTGTCTCCCCCACGGTGGATCTGCCAGTGGCCCTCCTGAAAAAGGCGACAACTATTCCCCTGGAGGGGTCTCCCTCTTTTAGGGATCCGGCCGATAGGTGGACGGAAGCAGTGTCTAAGGCACTCTTTTTGGTGGCGGGGCAGCCATGCGACCGGCCTTGGCGTCTATCATGGTATCTCAGTCGCTCACGGAGTGAGCGATAGAGTGGAGTGAGGCCCGGGGTGGCGTAGATTCGCCTGAATCCATGCAGCGAGCAGACCACCTGGTGCAAGGGCTTTGCTACCTTTGTGACTCAGCTCTGGACTTGGTACCGATGTTGTCAAAAATGTCGGTTTTCGCAATCATTATCAGGCGCTTGCTGTGGCTGCGACGCTGGTCGGGTGACCACACGTCCAAGAAAAGTCTCACGGATCTTCCCTTTCAAGGTGGCCGGTTTTTTGGGCCCCAATTGGATGAAATCATTAAGGATTTCACTGGGGGGGAGAGTATGTTTCTTCCCGAACCCAAGCGGCGTGACCAGCGCCGCAAACAGGGACCTCAGCCCTCTGGGCAGAAACGGTTTTTCGTGCGCCCGGTCAGGCGGGCAGGAACTCCCGGCCCGGCAAGTCTGCCTTGGGCTCAGGTAAGCGTCCCTGGCAACGGGGGCCGACTTCTGGGAGTCGCGGACCGTTGGACCACCCGCATCTCCGACCGGTGGGTGCGGGAGGTGGTGTCCTCCAGGTACAAGATAGAGTTCAGCACCCAGCCCCCAGATAGGTTCTTCTCGTCCAATTTAAGGCTCCCTCCGGAGCGTCGGCTAGCTCTGCTAGGGGCTGTGCGGTCGATGTCTACACGTTCCCATCTATGTCGGGCACCAGCGCTTCTTGCGCTTTGCTGTGGGGGACCTTCATTACCAGTTTGTGGCTCTCTCCTTCGGCCTGGCCTCGGTTCCGCAGGTGTTCACCAAGTTACTGGCCCCGGTACTCGCTCTATTGCGACAGAGGGGCATTGCCGTGGTAGCCTACCTGGATGATCTCCTGCACGCGGAGTCTACGCAGGCTCTGGAGGACAATGTTACTGTCACCCTGACCTCACTGAGGGACTTCGGTTGGCTGATCAACATACAGAAGTCGACATTGACCCCGTCCTGTCGCCTCGAATATCTAGGTCTGACATTGGACACGGTGCAGACAAAGGTATTTCTACCTCCGGACAAGTTGCTGGCACTGCAAGTAGCAGTGCGGTCCCTCCTGTCACGACGGTGGGCCTCCTTGCATTTTTGCATGCGGGTGTTGGGACACATGGTCTCGTCCTTCGAGGCGATACCGTACGCCCAGAGTCACACCCGGCTCCTGCAGCGAGCGATACTACTGCAGTGGGACAGGTCCCCCACGTCTCTGGACCGTCTGATCTGACTGGATCATCTGACCAGGAGGTCGTTGGCTTGGTGGCTTCAGGCCCTGGCATTGACCCTGGGGAAGTCGTTTCTTCCTCTAAATTGGTCGATAGTCATGACCGATGCCAGTCTCTCGGGCTGAGGAGGAGTCCTGGGGAATCCGTCGGCTCAGGGACGTTGGTCGACGCAGGAGTCTCGACCTCCGATCAATTTGTTGGAGCTGAGGGCGATCAAGCTTTGTCTCCTCCGCTGGTCGACGAGGCTGCGCGGCCTCCCGGTTCGGGTCTAGCCGGACAACGCCACGGCCGTGGCGTACGTGAACCATCAAGGCAGAACAAGAGGCTCGGCAGCAACGCAGAGGCAGCCCACATCCTAAAGTGGGCAGAGCTTCACGTGCCGGCAATCTCCGCCATCTACATTCCGGGCGTAGAAAATTGGAAGGCGGACTTCCTAAGTCACCAAAAGCTGGACCAGGGAGAGTGGTCCCTGCATCCAGAGGTCTTTCGCCAGATTTGAGAAAGGTGGAGCATGCCAGATGTGGATCTCCTGGTGTGCAGATTCAATGACGAGGTGAAGGCTTTCGTGAGCAGGTCAAGGGACCCGTTGGTGGCAGCCTCGGATGCTCTGGTGGTCCCGGTACAGGCTTATGTACGTCTTTCCTCCACCTCAAGTTTCTACCGCGGTTGCTGCGCAGGATGGAAGTGGAGGGAATCCCGACAATCCTGGTGGCTCTGGATTGGCCTTGGCGCCCTTGGTACGCCGATGTGGTGATGGTAACAGACGTTCCCTGGCGAATTCCGCTGCACGAAGATCTACTGTCACAGGGCCCCATCTTTCACCCTGCTTTACCATCGCTGGCTTTGACGGCATGGCTATTGAGTCCCAGGTGTTGAGGGACAGGGGGGTCTTTGAGTGAGTGATCCCCACTATGCTTAAGGCACGCAAGTGTACTTCGCGCAAGATTTATCATCGCACCTGGAAGGCCTATATTGCCTGGTGCGAGTCAGGGGGTTGGAACCCCCGTTCCTTTTCAGTTGCCGGGGTGCTGGCCTTTCTTCAACAAGGCCTGGACCAAAAGTTGGCTTTGAGCACCCTCGAGGGCCAGATCTCCGCTCTGGCGATTTTCTTTCAGCGTCCTTTGGAAACGCATTCTTTGATCCGTACATTTGAACAGGGTATACGTCATTTGGCTCCTCAGGTACAGTCACCTTTGGCACCGTGGGATCTGAACTTGTTACTTTCTGTACTGCAGAAACCGCCTTATGAGAAGATCAAGGATATTCCCTTACAATTGCTGTCTCAGAAGGTTGCCTTCTTGGTGGCTATCACATCTGCTAGGCGGGTGTCTGAAATGGCAGCTTTGTCGTGTAGGTCTCCTTATTTGGTCCTACATAAGGATAAGGCGGTGTTGCGCCCGTCTCCTTCGTTCCTTCCAAAGCTAGTATCCTCTTTTCACATTAATGAGGACATGTCCTCCCTTCCTTGTGTCCACACCCTTCTCACTCTAAGGAGATTGCCTTGCATTCCTTGGATGTGCTGAGAGCATTGTGGGTGTATTTGGCAGCTACGGCTCCTTTTAGGAAGTCGGATGCGCTGTTTGTGCTGACGGATGGGCTGTGCAAAGGGTTGGCGGCATTGTCGGCCACTGTTTCACGTTGGATCAGACAGACCATGACCCATATGTATACTGTTCAGGGACAAGAACCCCCTTTTCCGGTCATGGCTCATTCCACCAGGGTGATTAGTACTTCCTGGGCGTTTAGACACCAAGCATCTGTGTCTCAGGTGTGCAAGGCGGCTACTTGGGCCTCGGTGCACACTTTTGTTAAGTTTTACAAAGTTGATGTGTCAGCATCCGCGGTTGCTGCTTTTGGCCGCAAAGTTTTACAGGCGGCGGTGTAGGCGCGGCTGGCGCCTCCCAAGATCTTTCTGTGGGTACAGTTGTTATTGTTTGCCCACCCCTCTGTTTGACATTGCTTTGGGATATCCCCACGTGTCATGAATAGAGGCTGTGTCTGTCAATGAACGTAAGAGAAAATAGGATTTTATTAAGAACTTACCGTAAAATCCTTTTCTCTGAGTTCATTTTTGAGACGCAGCACCCACCCCTCGGTGTTGTGTTTATACGGCTTGTTACGAACTGGTATGCTATGCAGGGCTGAGGGGTTATGTGCTGAGTAAGGATGGCCCCCCTGGGAGGGGCCAGCTTTGCTTTCTGAACTTTTGTTCTGCCTAGTCTACTTCTAGTAAAAGGTACATAACCCATGTGTCATGAATAGAGGCTGCGTCTGTCAATGAACTCAGAGAAAAGGATTTTACGGTAAGTTCTTAATAAAATCCTATTTTATCATTCCTTCCACTTCACAATTATGTACACATTTGTGTTAGTCCATCACATAAAATCCCAATAAAATACATTTACATTTTTGGTTGTAACATGACAAAATGTGGAAAATTTCAAGGGGTATGAATACTTTTTCAAGGCACAGTATATATAGTGGACCTGCCCATATTCTCTAATAGTTGAACATTTCCAGTATGCTTCCACATTTTTTTTTTCATGCCATAGCTCATAAAAGATCTTCTGATGGCCATCTTGGCCCACATTGTTAGATTTGTTTACGGTGTTGTACTACAGGTCCGACCAGCTGAAACATTCTTCTTCCCAGTAGAGGAGAAAGGGGGAGAAAGAGACTAGCTGGAATGTATCCTGCTAGTCCTGGCCTTTAATGGCATGACATGAGACAAAATCATGATAGTATAAAACATATTTTTATTATTTCGCACTTTTAAAATCATCGGTATTTATAAAAAAGTTACACATAAAAATATACAAGGAAAAATTGTGCCGCATTGTGATACTTAAATCTTCCAACACCTATATTCTCACTTATATACAATAAGCTAGAGATATGTTGACGGTACAATCCTTCAAGGGTCGACGCATTTCGCTAGACTGCATAGCTTCTTCAAGACCTGTAGATTAAGTATCATATTCTGCATAGTGTAACATAAACATATATTAGTATATACAGTGTTGTCTATAATACATTTATAAACATCAGCATTGCCCTATTTTACTTACTATGGTACATAATAAAACATTGGAGACAAACACATCTATAAAAATGGAGAATATAATATTTCATATATATGTTGTAATTATTTGTACTTACATTTATTGCTCCATATAGCTAGATGTCATATAGAATCATAGAAATAGGGTGTGTACATGCTTATTATGGGGTGGCAGCACGCAACTCCTTGAAGTAATGTTGTTAAGGTATATTACACATCCACCACAACCCATTTGCAGTCCAGATCCAAATGGATCTAAAACACACAAATGTTATATGCAAAAGAGACATACCATATCAGACCATAGGACATGGTTCCAGTAATCCATGTCCTTAGTCTGCTTGTCTTCAGAAAACTGTTTGCAGGCTTTATTGTGCATCATCTTTAGAAGAGGCTTCCTTCTGGGACGACAGCCATGCAGACCAATTTGATGCAGTGTGCGGCGTATGGACTGAGCACCGACAGGTTGATCCCCCACCCCTTCAACCTCTGCAGCAATGCTGGCGGCACTCATACATCAATTTCCCCAACCTCTGGATATGACGCTGAGCACGTGTTCTTTGGTTGACCATGGCGAGACCTGTTCTGAGTGGAACCTGTCCTGTTAAACTGCTATATGGTCTTGGCCACCTTGCTGCAGCTCAGTTTCAGGGTCATGGAAATCTTCTTATAGCCTAGGCCATCTTTATGTAGAACAACAATTCTTTTTTTTTAGTTCCTCAGAGAGTTCTTTGCCATAAGGTGCCATGCTGAATATCCAGTGACCAGTATGAGAGCGTGAGAGTGCTAACACCACATTTTTTTTACAACACAACCTTTTTTTTAAGATTAGAGAATACAATGTCATGAAAAAATAAAACAGTCATGCAAAGATGAGATATCATACATAAGAGTTGGTATACGACATAGTCAGCAAATTATGATGAAAAGAAACAATGAACAATGATCGATCACCAAACATTATCAACCAAGAAGGTGTTGTCTATCATGGGGTGCTATAGAGCATTGGGTGCTAGTGGCGTGTTGGGGCATAAGTCCAACACGTCAGTAGCAACAGTGTAAATCTGATAAAGAGAGAGAACAGAGAACAAAATAATATATATGTATCAGCATTAAGGTATATGAATGCGTTGGGTGAAAAAAAGTTTAAAAGGCGAAAGGGAGGAAGCAGTCTGTGGAGCGGTTCCTGAGGTGATTTTACATAATAGTCCTGAGTTAATTGTAGCTTGGTAAAGTATACGAGGTAAGATTATGTAGGCCCAGAAGGCATGGGGCTATGGCAGGGGGCCCGGGCCTCTGGGGTCTGTAAGCCATATGTTCCAGTTACGCAAGAATTTGTGAGTTTGGAGATGAGCTGTCGCAAACCTTTGTTCAAGACGGCAGTGGTTGTTCAGTATGCTAATAGCTTCTGCAAATGTAGGTGGTTGGGGAGACTTCCATTTTCTGGCTAGTGCCAATCGGGCGGCAATGAATACATGAGTGACAAATGTTTGGGAGTACGGATGCCAAAGGGAGGATTCCATTCCCAGCAGTACCATTTGGGGGGATGGATGGAATGCTACCTTAGTCACGGAAGTAACTAGTTGGGCAACTTCAGACCAGTACTTGGAGAGGTGTGGGCATTGCCACCAAATGTGCAGTAAAGTTCCGTTATTCCCACAGTGTCTCCAACAAAGAGGGGATAAAGAGGGATAAATCCGAGCAATTTTCGTCGGGGTACAGTACCAGCTGTGAAAAAAAATTTTGGGTCGACTCCCAATGGGCAAGGCAGTGGGATGCTTTTAATATGGTGGTTAAGGCTTGGTGCCACTGGGATGTGGTAAAAGAAAGTTGTAATGTTCGTTCCCAAAAGTTCATTGAAGTATTTTTGGCTCTGGTATCCTGGGTTTTAAGGCGTTTGTATATTGTTGCAATACCTTTGACACTTCCGTTGGGAAGGTTATAGAAGTTGAGTAGGTGTCCTAGGAGAAGGTGTTTAGTCCATTTTATTCTAGAGAGGGCGGAGCGTATCTGAAGATAAATGTAGGAGGTGCTGTGATTCAAATGGAAGCGTTGGCACAGCTCATATGATCATCCGTGAAGAGTTGTTGAATGTTACGTATTTCCATTGTAGACCATTGGGAAATTGATAAGTGAGGGATTAGGAGGCTCAGGGCAGAAAGAGGGATCTGAGCTAGAAGCGTACATGGTGTGCCTTGAGAGCGTTGGAGTAGATATTTCCAGATTTTGGTTGTTGCATACAACACAAACTTTATTTGCATCCGAAAAGAGTATAATTACAAAGCAGTGTTAAGTGTACATTGAAACATCTACATCAGAAGCATAATCATAATCATCCAGTGGTTGACATCCTTAGGGGGGGTCAAGGCGGGATGACACCGCGCCGAGTCCCCTCAATTTTGCCAGCAATTAAACTACTTAGCATCCATATACCTTACAGTTAAGCAGTATCCTCTGCGGGGTCATTGCATGTAGAAGCTGATTCCAGCCAGGCACCCCAAATGCCAAATGTTTTCGTACTTGGCTGGGCACCCCCTGTGTTTGTATATATATATTTTTTTTTTAGGGCAGTGCACCATTAACTGCGATCTTCCATTCGTGTATGGTGGGGGGCTCTGCGCTCAGCCACTTATGGGCAATAAATAATCTAGCTATGAATAAAGATTCCTGCAAAAAGATATGGTGACATTTATCATGATCAGGGTCTGGAAAGACACCTAAGAGACATTGTTTAGGGCAGAGTGTCAGGGGAGACCCCATTTCATCATGAATACATTTTACCACCTGTGCCCAATAGTCTTGTATCGCAGGGCACCGCCAAATTAGATGGAAAAAGGTGCTCTCAGGATCCCCGCACCTGGGGCAAAAAGGGCTATAGTTTTATCAATACTTAGCCATACGCATGGGGGTTGGGTTTGTCCTATGGAGTACGTATAATTGAATGAGGCAGTCTGAAACCCTGGGGGAAACCTTCTTACAGGACTCCAATGCCTCCTCTCATTCCTCGTCCTCCAGCTCCCCCACATCCCCAGTCCAGCGGCCCTTCATGCGGTAAGCCAGTGCTGATGCAGAGGGGAGGAGAAGGCTGGTGTAGAATATGGAGATTAGTTTACTTGGTTCTGTACCAAGAATCACCTCAAGGATCGGGGTCTGCTCTAGATTTAGGGGGGAGCCACCAAACTGAGTCTGAAGAGCATGGTAGAGCTGGATGTATCTGAAATGCATGGAGTTGGGAATATCAAAGTTCTATTTAAGTTGCTGAAATGATCTCAGAACACCCTCACAATAAACATCAGATATATATGCAACCCCCCTTATCCTCCACAGGTTATGGTCAGGTATTGTTAAGAACTCCCACAAGCAGGGATTATACCCAGAGAGGCATATGACTATGAATTGGTGCTACTTTAAGTTTTCATTTCACCACTTCTCACACTTCACTCTGATGGTACAGTAAGCCTTTGTGATGACCCACCACCCGAGAGTCCCCCATATCTCTCAGAATAAGATGGAAAGGATGTGTGACTGAGCAGGAAATGGGGGAACATACCAGTGCCAGATGACGGTCTCTATCACCCTTGTCTAAATTGTAGAAGTGGGAAAGCTGTGCGGTCAGAAAGTAGAGGTTAAGGTTCAGGAGTGCTGTGCCCCCAAGATCGGTGAGGTTTTTCAGTGCCTGCCAGGATAGCTTGTGTCGAGACTTCCCCCATACAAATGTATTAAGAATAGCCTCCAGTGTCTTGAAAATTCGCAGTGGTAGATATGCCGGGGCATGCCAGAGAATATACAAAATTTAGGCAGTAGCACCATTTTTATCAGGTTGATGCGGCCCATCAATCCCAACGGAAGCCTGGCCCATGCCTGAGTTTTAGACTTCAGTATTACTTAGAGGGGTTCTAAATTTAAATGTGCATAATCCTCAGGGACCCGGAAGACGATCACCCCAAGGTATTTTATAGAGCTGGCCCGGGCCGGGGGGGGGGGAAGCTTGTTGTGCAGTTGGAGCCCCGATATCAAGAGGAAGGATTTGGGATTTGTTCTAATTGATTTTGAGGCCTGAGTATTTCCCAAACTGGTCAATCAGAGCCAGAGCTGCCTGCAGAGAGGGTCCTGCAAGTAGAGGAGCATTTTGTTCGCATACAGGCTGACCTTTTCCACCAGCTGGCCCAACCGCAATACTCTAATCTCGGGATGTGCCTTCAGGGCAGCCGCCACTGGCTTAACTGCAAGAGCGTTTAAGAGTGGGGATAGGGGGCAGCCCTAACACTTACCCCTGGCTAGGGAAAAGGCCTCCAAAACCCTCCCATTGACCAAGATCCTGGCGATGGGAGCCTGATACAGTAACTGTATTCACTTGATGAATCTCGATCCAAAACCAAAACGGGCAAGACACTCCCAGAGATGTTTCCATTTGACAGAGTCGAATCCCTTGGCAGCATCCAGGGACACTATGACTCTCAAACCAATGCGGTCATGCCTGGCCTGTATATTCATGAACACTCTACGCAGATTGAATGCTGTATTTTTAGCTGGCTTGAAACCGGCTTGGTCAGAATGGATTAGAGTAAGGATCACCTTACTTAACCGTATCGCCAGGACCTTGGCCAATATGTTGATATCTAGTTGCAAAAGGGAGATGTGGTGGTAGGAATCTGGTAGTTCAAGATCCTTACCAGGTTTCAGTATAAGTACAATTAGGGCCTTGCCCATGGACTCAGACACCTCCTCTTGCTCAAACATATAGGAGAATAGTTCATGGAGTTTAGGAACTATGTTTTCACTGAAGCATGTATAAAATTCTAGGGGAAGCCGTCTGAGCCTGGGGCCTTGGAGGGGGCAAGATGGGACATAGCCTTCAGATTGTCATCAGTGGATATAGGGGCTTCCAGCATCTCGAGCTGTGTATCGTCTAGGGCAGGGAGGACAATGGTAGAGATAACACCAAATTTAACACACCTGCTCCCCATTCACACCTGAGACCTTGTAACACTAACGAGCCACATGACACAGGGAGGGAAAATGGCTAATTGGGCCCAATTTGGACATTTTCACTTAGGGGTGTACTCACTTTTACTGCCAGCGGTTTAGACATTAATGGCCGTGTGTTGAGTTATTTTGAGGGGACAGCAAATTTACACTGTTATGCAAGCTGTACACTCACTACTTTACATTGTAGCAAAGTGTCATTTCTTCAGTGTTGTCACGTGAAAAGATATAATAAAATATTTACAAAAATGTGAGCGGTGTACTCACTTTTGTGAAATAATGTGTATGTAATAGTCTGCTGCTTCGGCTCTTATATATGCCTACTATATTCCTTTAGGTGATGCCCTAAGGACTGGCTGTGCTGGGACAAGCTGCTGTATGCCTAATTGGTTGGCTACATCCTACTGTTTAACCACTTCCACACCGCGCACAGTATATTTACTGTGGTAGTGTGGACGTGTACTGCAAATCGCCGTAAATAAACGGCGATTTGTGGAGTGCCCACTACGGGGCGCGTACTCGTGCCCGCCGCACTCTGAAGGAGTGTGCCCGTGGCTCGGGCGGACTCGATGTCCACCAGCAAGCTGCGATGAGCTGCCAGAGCCAAAGAACGGGGAACTGCCGATGTAAACACGGCGGTTCCCCATTCTGACAGTGGGGACATAAGAGATCTACTGATCCCTGTCACTGGGATCAGTTAGATCTCTTATGCCCCTGACAGCCCAGCCCCCTCACAGTTAGAACACACCTAGGGAACACAGTTAACCCCTAGATCTCCCCCTGCAGGTTAACCCCTTCACTGCCAATGGCATTTACACAGTAATCAGTGCGTTTTTATAGCACCAATCGCTGTATAAATGCCAATGGTCCCAAAAAAGTGTCAAAATGGTCCGACATGTCCGCCCCAATATCGCAGTACCGCTAAAAATCGCAGATCACCGCCATTACTAGTAAAAAAATAAATGAATTAATTAAAATCCCAGAAATGACTTCTCATCATCCGTAAACGCTGCAACTTTTGCGCAAACCAATCAATAAACGCTGATTGCAATTTTTTTTACCAAAAATATGAAGAAGAATATAAATTGGCCAAAACAGAAGAAAAATTTTTTATTTTTTTTTATTTTTGGATTTGTATTTTAGGAAAAATTAAGAAATATTTTTTTTTTTTGCAAAATTGTCTTTTTTTTTTTTGTTTATAGCGGTGATCAGAAATTACGCAGAGGTGATCAAATACCACCAAAAGAAATCTCTATTTGTGGGGAAAAAAGGACGCAAAGTTAGTTTGGGTACAACGTCACATGACCGCGCAATTGTCAGTTAAAGTGACGCAGTGCCAAATCTCTAAAAGTGCTTTGATCCTAACGTGGGAAATCCTTCCGGGACTGAAGTGGATATGCAGGTAAATGTGCCCCTGTCTTTGCGTGGATGTGATTTTTAGCCGGTATCAGCCACTTATAATGTCTCTTTTGCATATAACATTCGTGTGTTTTAGATCCATTTGGATCTGGGCTGCAAATGGGTTGTGGTGGATGTCTAATATACCTTAACAACATTACTTCAAGGAGTTGTGTGCTGCCACCCGATAATAAGCATGTACACACACCCTATCTCTGTGATTCTACATGACATCTAACTATATGGAGCAATGAATTTAAGTACAAATAATTAAAACATATAGATGAAATATTATATTCTCCATTTTTATTAGGATTGTAGTGGTGTACATTGAATCACAGAAAATGGAGGTGCCCAATTGGAGCCGTTATAGGTCCCTATGTCTGCCCCATAGACATGTTTGTCTCCAATGTTTTATTATGTGCCATAGTAAGTAGAATAGGGCAATGTTGATGTTTGTAAATGTATTGTAGACAATAATATATATATATACTAATATGTTTGTTTCACTATGCAGAATATGATACTTAATCTAGGGGTCTTGAAGAAGCTAGGCAGTCTAGCGAAATGTGTCGACCCTTGAAGGATTGTACTGCCACCATATCTCTAGCTTAGTGTATATAAGTAGGAATATAGGTGTTGGAAGGTTTAAGTATCACAATACGGCACAATTTTTTCCTTGTATATTTTTATGCATACCTTTTTTATAAATACTGATGATTTTAAAATTGTGAAATAATAAAATTATGTTTTATACTATCATGATTTTGTCGCATGTCATGCTATTGAAGTCCAGGACTAGCAGGATACACTCATGCTAGTCTCTTTTTCTCCCCTTCTCCTCTATTTATATTTTGGATGTGGTATGTGTAGAGGTCTTCCTTTTGTAGTAGGCAGAGAAGGGGAAAATCCACGTATGTATGTATGCACGTGCGCACATACACTATATTACCAAAAGTATTGGGACACCTGCCTTTACACGCACATGAACTTTAATGGCATTCCAGTCTTAGTCCCTAGGGTTCAATATTGAGCTGGCCCACCCTTTTCCTACTAACAGCTTCATCTCTTTTGACTGGTAGGCAGGGATGAAACGTGCAAGCCCTAGCTGGTGTGTAATACCATCTATACAAAATCTTGTAGGCATTTTCCAAAATAAGCACATTCTTGGAGCACTTAGTGTCATGGTCTACTTCTAATAAGCCCCTTCCCTTATAGAATCCACCCACTCTGTCCCCTGTATTCCACATATTGTGTCAGGAGTATACAGCTCAGCATCACAGGACTCGGTATACAGCTCAGCATCACAGGACACAGTATACAGCTCAGCATCACAGGACACAGTATACAGCTCAGCATCACAGGACACAGTATACAGCTCAGCATCACAGGACACAGTATACAGCTCAGTACCACAGGACACAGTATACAGCTCAGTACCACAGGACACAGTATACAGCTCAGCATCACAGGACACAGTATACAGCTCAGTATCACAGGACACAGTATACAGCTCAGCATCACAGGACACAGTATACAGCCCCAGCATCACAGGACACAGTATACAGCTCAGCATCACAGGACTCGGTATACAGCTCAGCATCACAGGACACAGTATACAGCTCAGCATCACAGGACACTGTATACAGCTCAGCATCACAGGACACAGTATACAGCTCAGCATCACAGGACACAGTATACAGTTCAGTACCACATGACACAGTATACAGCTCAGCATCACAGGACACAGTATACAGCTCAGTATCACAGGACACAGTATACAGCTCAGCATCACAGGACACAGTATACAGCCCCAGCATCACAGGACACAGTATACAGCTCAGCATCACAGGGCCCAGTATACAGCTCTGCATCACAGGGCACAGTATACAGTGACACAGGTGGGGGCAGTTATGCAGCCAGTGACACAGGTGGGGGCAGTTATGCAGCCAATGACACAGGTGGGGCAGTTATGCAGGCAGTGACACAGGTGGGGGCAGTTATACAGCCAGTGACACAGGTGGGGGCAGTTATGCAGCCAGTGACACATGTGGGGGCAGTTTGCAGCCAGTGACACAGGTGGGATTTCAGTTATGCAGCCAGTGACACAGGTGGGGCAGTTATGTAGCCAGTGACACAAGTGGGGGCAGTTATGCAGCCAGTGACACAGGTGGGGCAGTTATGTAGCCAGTGACACAAGTGGGGGCAGTTATTTAGCCAGTGACA
>BLSH010039733.1:570316-598682 GCA_018402905.1 Glandirana rugosa
TGAAGGCGAGGGTGTCTCTGGTAGTGGCGGGCCCCTGGCTGCTCCCCCCTGTAGGGAGAGGCACACGACTTGAGACGTCTGGGTCGCGCGAGAGGCGTACGGTTTGGAGACGTTGTGAGGACGGACGACCTACCCCATTCACGCCTTTGCAGCCAGTGACACAGGTGGGGGCAGTTTGCAGGCAGTGACACAGGAGGGGCAGTTTGCAGCCAGTGACACAGGTGGGGGCAGTTTGCAGCCAGTGACACAGGAGGGGGCAGTTTGCAGCCAGTCACACAGGAGGGGGCAGTTTGCAGCCAGTGACACAGAAGGGGGCAGTTTGCAGGCAGTGACACAGGTGGGGGCAGTTTGCAGCCAGTGACACAGGAGGGGCAGTTTGCAGCCAATGACACAGGTGGGGTACATTGCAGAGTCGTCCCCTCCCCCCCGCACTTACCCCATCCAGCAGGCAGGAGTGTTGCAGAGGTTTGGCATGCGGAGAGCGCGCTGGGTCTGCAGAGTTCAGCACACGGAGAGGGATGTCCCCCCTCGTCGGTCCCCGGGCGGTGATGGTCTCTGTGGGAGCGGAAGTCACCTCCGCTGCCAGAGTGACCCGCCCCCGGGTCCAATCACCCTGAGCGGAGGCTCAGGGCAGCCAATCAAGCTATGAGTGTGCGCCTGTTCAGCGCACACTCATAGCATTTAATGGCCGACCAATAGGCTCACTACTTGGCTGTCATGTGACAGCCAAGGAGCCGAAAAAAAAAAAAAAAGAAAGTCAATGTACCGGCGCCACCTGCAGGGGGGCGGGTTGACTTTTTTTTTTTCTTCTTCTTTTGCCGGCGGGGAGGCGGTGCCCCATCGCCCCTCACACACCAGCCGCCGCTGCTCAGCCGTCTCGGTTTGATACTGCTCTTGTCTCGCTGCAACTAGCTTGCGCCACGATTCCCTGGGACTCCTTCTCTTTATCTCTCTCCTTCTTTTTCTCTGTTTGCCCCTTCCTTTTCTAGCTCCTCCTCTGTTTCCCTATATTTTAATTTGTTACTAAGAATACCCGGCCACCAGGCATAGGCCTGGTTTAGATGGTTACGATGCACAATTTTTTTGGTACTGAAATCAGCCTTAAGCATTGCACTTTAAAGTCTATGCATTTGTATAATTGGAAATACTGTTTTATACTGACGTTTCTAACACTCACATGTTAACTTAAAGCAGAGTTCCACCCAAAAGTGGAGCTTCCGCTTTAATGGAAGGTGACCACCCAACATGCCACAAATTGGCATGTCTTTTTTTTTTTTTTTTAGGGGGTGACCAGGGACCCTGTTTTCACAGGGTCCCAGATCTACTTCCTCCCCTGGCACCGCGGCTCCAGGAAGGAAGTCCACCTTCCCCCCTCCCTCTCGGCGATCTTCTGGGACACATCACAGGTTCCAGAAGATACACCGGCCAGTCACAAGGTGCAGCGTGACTCGCTCTCAGCTTTGAAGCCAAAGCTGGGTGCCCACACCTATGATGCCGGTGCCACCGAGGGGAGAGGGCGAAGAGCGAGCCCTCGGGCGACCGCATCACTGGAGCGAGGGACAGGTGAGTGTCCATTGTTAAAAGTCAGCAGCTACACTTTTTGTAGCTGCTGACTTTTTTTACATGGGTGGAACTCTGCTTTAAAGTGGAGTTCTGCCCACTTATTTTTTTTTCTGTCATCCACCCAGTCATCATACAGTATATACATAACATAATTCTAATCTTAAAATCCGTGTAGTTGTCCTATGTTTTTATAACTTGCTTTTCTAAAGATTTTCGTCCTGGAAGTTTCCATATTAGGTGTGGGCATGTGAAGCCTAGTAGTAATCCTCTTCGTTTCTCTTCCTGGCAAGGTGCATGCTGGGTAACCAGAATGAACCTCTCAATCTCGCACATGCTCACTGCACCGGCAGCTGTATCCAGCCCTATCGTGAGTGTATCTCTTGTTGCCATAACAACAGGCGGAGATCTGCCTTAAATCACGTCATTTCCGGTCGGGAAATAACACAATTTTTTATACAGGGATGCTAAATGACTCCTGGGAAATGATGACTCACATTTCCCAAGAGCACAGGCTACACAGGAAGTGAAGCGGATCGCCGTGGACCTGGAGGTGGTAGATTATGAGCCACCACCTAGCAACAGGGAACTTCTGGTAAGTAAAAACATTTTTTTACAGCAAATCTTTTTTTTTTTTATATATATTAAAAGGACTGGGAAAATGTAAAAAAAAAAAATTGAGGGTGGAACTCCGCTTTAAATCTTATACATTTTCTACTGTATGGCTCAGTATATTGGTTATGAGGGCTTTCCATGCTCGCATATATTTTTTGTTGAATGTAACTATCTAATTGCTGGCTCTGTCTATTTGACTGATTACTAATAAAAATCCCCTGTAAAAGAAAGTTATAGCGTCTACAAACTATGGCATATACTGGAATTTTTTTTTATACTAGTAATGGCGGTGATCAGTGACCTATAGTGGGACGGCATGCAAGCTGACACTTTGTGGGAACTAACTGCCACTGACATCACCAGTGACATTATTACAGTGATCAGTGCTAATAATATGCATGTCACTGTACTAATAACACTGAGCAGGAGGGGGTTAACATCTAGGGCAAACAAGGGGCTAAATGTGTGCCTAACAAATGTTTATGTGAGCACTGCGTGCTGCTTTTACTGGGGATCTAGTTGCTTAAATTCCCTGCTTAGCAGGTACTGAAAAACAGACTAGATCATCTGCCACTGAACATAGCTCTGTGCTGTTTACACTCTGGGTTCCGGCAGGCAAACATTGGCTGGGACCCGGTGACTGACATGTGCTGTGATTTAAACACAGCACAGCCAGAGGCGTGGGTGCGCCCCTACCCGGAAATTCACAATTGCATATATATATATATATATATATATACGTGATTCTGCACAGCCAGCCTGCACTGTCTTAGTATATGTTCAGTGCATAGTTGCATAGTTGGCAAGTGGTTAAAGCTAAACTACAGCTAACACCTTATAAACAATTACAGAACACCTTTTCTCATTTTGGGATATAGGTTTTACATAAAAGCTGATCATTGTAAGCACCCCTGTCAATGGTAAATGGTTAGCAGGATCACCAGATGAAAATAAAAAAATAAAAAACAAATACAGCCATCACATCTAAGATTTGTTAAGCCGCAATATAATAAATGTTCACTTTTGGGTTTAATACTGCTTTAAAATTGTAAAGTCCAGTTCTATGTTTCAATCTATACTTATCTATCTATTATATATATATATATTATACTTATATAATGTATACTTGTATATTGTTTCTCAAGCTATCCTTAAAGAGTGACATAAAGACAGGAAAGCATATGTGTGTAAAAAAGATACAAAATACTTTTGTCTCCCGCACCACTGAGCACTCTGCTGGGAAACCGTTATTTACCGGACTGTTCTCCAGCTCTCCTGGTTCCTCCTGCTGACCCTAACATCATTACTCACTTTTTCACTGACATGGAGGTAAGCAGTAGGTAGCGGTGTAAGCTGCAGAGAACCATGGAGATTGACATTTATTGAAGTGTCATTGTTCTCATTGGGGGAACAATTTTACAGTAACAGTCTGGGGTCAGTTAGAGAGGTAAGTATTAAGTGGCTTCTTTACAGATGTGATTTGATTAAACTATTAATGACAGAGTATATGTATGCTCAAACGGTTTCTTGATAACAACTTTAGGCATCTCTTCCTTCTGTGTGGCTTAATTAGTGTGCACAATAAAATGTGTGATGAAGGCACTGCCATTACAGGGAACATTTAGGGTGCCTTTTTTGAGTAAACGTTCTTTTACTTGGGATAAATGTCATCAAAGGGAAGGGGGAACCAATGGCATGAAAGTGTAGCTAAAGCAGTGAAGGTGGAAAATTGAAAGAAGATAGAGGGAGATATGGAGAATGGTTAAAATGGATGACAAGAAAAGGACTCACCTACTTTTCACCATGTTGTGCTACAAGCCCCACAATATTTCATTCCCAACCACTTACTCACTGGGCACTTAAACCCATTTCCTAACCAGACCAATTTTCAGCTTTCAGTGCTCTCACATTTTGAATGACAATTACTCAGTCATGCAACACTCATGTGAAATTTGTTGTCCTTTTTTTAGCACAAATAGCGCTTTCTTTTTGTGGTATTTAATCACCACTGGGATTTTTATTTTTTGCACTAGAAATGAAAAAAAGACCAACAATTCTGTAAAAAAAATGTATTTCTTTGTTTCTGTTATAAAATTTTGCAAATTAGTAAATTTTCTTCATAAATTTTGGCCAAAATTTATATTGCTACATATCTTTGGTAAAAGTAACCCAAATCCGTGTATATTATTTGGTCTTTGTGAAAGTTATAGAGTCTACAATCTATGGTGCCAATCATTGAAAACTGATCACACCTGATGGACTGACAGCCTATCATTTCTTGAGACCCTAAGGCTTGGTTCAAACCTAGGGGACTTGCGATCCAACTTGTGTTGCCTCAAGTCGTTTGACATCCGAAATCTCATTGGAATGAGTGGGAGCCGTCTTAATATACACTACTGAAGTCGCTCCGACTTCAAGGCAACTTCAGAAAAGCTTCCTGTACTACTTCAAGGCGACTTCTATCTGACTTGTGCCCATAGAATTCAATGGAACTTGCCTCCAAGTCGGATCCCTCATCTATATTTAAGCGACTTTACAGTTTAAAAGAAAATAATTTTGAAGGTAACCCCCTCTCTCCCTTCTCTGATTGGCTACAGGCAAAGTCACCTGGCATGGAGTCGCATTGTAAGTCGCCGGAAGTCGCCTTCTAGGATGCATAAAGAGTCTTTTGAACATGTCATTTTTTTCCATAAGTTTTTTAAAATGTGGAAAGAAAATTAAAATGCATTGTTGTCCATGTATACAGTATTTCTAACACATAGCATGTACGTAGCAAAAATTACAACCCAAAATATATTCCCCTACTCCTGCTATACCACATGTGTGAGACTTTACCACAGCCTGGCCACATACAGAGGACCAACATGCAGGGAGCACCATCAGGTGTTCTAGGGGCATAGGGTCTAGGGTTCTAGGGTGTTCTAGGGGCATACATTCCAAATCTAATTTGACTACATATTACAATTTTGTGAGGTACTGTAGTGGCACTGATGGGCACTGTAGTGGCATGGATGAGAACTGATGTGGCATGAATGAGGCATAAATGAGCCATGGATGGGGATGGATAGGCTGTGGATGGGAATGGAAGAGACATGGATGGGGATGGCCGAGCCGTGATGGTGATGGCTGAGCATGGATGGGGATGGCTGAGCATGGATTAGGATGGCTGAGCATGGATTAAAATGGCTGCACATGGATGGGGACAGCTGAGCATGGATGGAATGGCAAAGCATGGGAGGGGATGGCTGAGCATGGATGGGGATGGCTGAGCATGAATGGGAATGGCTGAGCATACATGAGGATGGCTGAGCATGCACGGGGATGGCTGAGAATGGATGGGATGGGTGAGATGGATAGATGAGGCTGGAATGGGCACAGAGCAGCACTGTGGGCACTACACATCCAGCCCAGAGAGCTGCTGCACCTGATCTCTCCCCTCTTCTCTTGCACTGCACCGATCGGTATGGAGAGGAGGGAGACGAACCAAGCATGTGCCGGCTTGTTTACTGCTGATGGAGCGACCACGTGTTAAAGTGCCGCTGCCAATGGCCCTATACCTTGATCTGTGATGTGGTCATGGTCATACAGTCACGCATATTCCTGGGTGTGCAATTCTGGGAGGAAGTTATAGTACGCCCCCCAGAATAATTTGACTGCTCTGCAGCCGTTTTTCGGCTCTGGGTGGTCAGCTTGTGGTTAAAGTGATTGTAAAGTAGGGTTGTCCCCTCATCCCTTTAAACCCGAGCACATATAATTTACACAGGTTCTGAGGCTATTTGAATGCAGATAAAGCACTAAGGCTCCATTTACACGGGACACTATTTCAACCTCCCCTGAATGATTTTTTTCGACAGCTAAAAGCCGGCGTCTAAAATGGCCGTTTTACCTGCATTTCTTAAAAAATGGAAACGCCTGTAAACGAAACAGTCCTAGACGCGAGTTACCGCATTTAGCAGCGTTTACAAGCTGTTTGGCGTTTCAAATGCCTCTGAACTGGCTCCTGAACCCATTTTTTTGCATTCCAAAAAAAGCCTTTAAGCTCAACTGCCTGGAAACAACCTTAAATGACCCTGTGTAAATGTACTGATAAGATAACATAGAGGAAAGCTCAGGGGCAAACTCCCAGACACAAAAAGCCAAACAATTATCCATGGGTCCAAAAGATGGGAATGCTCCCAAAGTACAAAGCACACAGAATACGGATATAAAGGAATATTTCCAGCAAAATCAACAGCAGCTGGAGATATCTAAAAATAGAGGGTCAGATGAGGAGACAACATACATGAGAAATGAGGTAGATAATCCCCAAGAGATACAAAACAGAACTACATCAGAAGGAAGTAAAAGCCAGAAGGAACCCTGGAACATGGAAGCATACATAAGGTCATTGCCGACCAGAGGCGACATGGAAAAATACATATCTCAACTTGAAACATGTGGACGCGGCTATCAATAAGGTCATCCCGTACCCCATAGGTAGGGACTCTAGTATTAGGTATAGACAGAAAGTCATATAGATACGTAGCAACTAAGGTTACTTGAATTTGTTTGAGTGTGTGTGGGGTTTTTTTTCTCTTTTTTTCTTTTTTAATTATGGGCCCAGTAAAGTTTTGCTCATTTAATGTAAGAGGTCTTAATTCCCCATCTAAGAGAACACAAATTTTAAACGCACTTCCTAAACAAAAAGTTGGGGTGGCATTTCTCCAGGAGACGCATTATCGTTCGGATTGCATTCCAAATATTCATAATAAAAACTATCCGGTATGGTATCATGATACTTCCCCTTATTCTAAATCGAGAGGTGTCTCTATGGCCCTACATAAATCTCTCCCTCTCCAGGTTTTGGACTCCTGGGGCAGTAAGGATGGCAGGGATATGCTCCTAAAGATGTCCATCTAAGGTGAAAAATATACGTTTATCAATCTGTATCTACCAAACCAGGAGCAAATTAAAAAAGGGACACAAATGTTGATAGACCTTATGGATAAGGCGGAGGGTATCGTACTTATGGGTGAGATCTTTCATTTTGTACTGGATCTTGACCTGGACACCACCGGAACTCGTCCATTCCAGAACAGCAAACAGATAGATAAATTTAAAGAATTTATGGTAAAATTAAAATTGGTGGATATATGGCGAGTTCATCATCCCAAGGATAGAGATTACACATTTTATTCTAGGGCCCATAACACATACATATTTTTTTTGATAAAACATTATGAACTTCCCATTGTCTCCTTGTCTGAAATAGGTAGTTTTCGTTTGGTCTGATCACGCTCCAATTAATGTCAAATTTGAGATCTTGGGCTATAAAAGACCTCGAGGTCAATGGCGGTTAAACGATAATTTGTTGGACGATGAAATGTGTATTTCAGAGATCCATCAGACGATTAAAAACTTTCAAATAGATCACGAGAAAGATGAAACCTCTCTCCCTATACAATGGGATACACTGAAATGTGTGTTGAGAGGTACTTTCATAAAACATGGAGCTACAATAAAGGCAAATAAGCTAAATAAAATGACAAGTTTACTAAAGGATATTGCAAAACATGAGAAAATTCATAAACTAGACCCTATTCCGATAAACTTGATAAAATTGACAGATAAATAAAACTAATTACAAGCTATATTAAACGAACAAACATTAAGACCTGGGATAAAAACAGGGCTCTATACTACTCAAAAGTGAATAAACCTGGTAAGCTCCTGGGTAGAGCGTTACGGCAAAGGTCAAACACTAATTCTATAATAAAAATTCAAAAAACATCTGGGGAAGTAACATATGACCCTAAAGAGATCTTGGAAGCTTTCCAAGCCTTTTACGCTAAATTATATAATGTTAATAATCTGAAGACCGGAAAAGAATTAGGTTTGGACAGAAAATACATCAATATATAAAAGAAACTGCAATTCCAACCTGATCCAAAGGAATAATAGACCATTTAGAAAAAACTGTAGAAATTCAGAAAGTTATTAAAGCTTTAGTGCCAGGAAAAAGTCCCGGGCTAGACGGTTTTACCACACGATTCTATAAAATCCTGGGGGATAAGTTAGGCCCCACACTATGTAAAACCTTTAATGCAGTTTCAGTGTCCTGTCCCTTTACCGTACAAGGTATGGAAGCCCATATCTCCCTTATACCTAAGCCGGAGAAGGATCACTCTATTTGTGGGAATTATAGACCTATTTCTCTCACAAATATGGATTCACAAATCTTTGCTAAGGTTATAGCGGAAAGACTCATTCCTATCCTACCAACATATGTTCATCTAGATCAGGTGGGATTTGTGAAGGGGAGAGAGGCCAGAGATAATACCTTAAAGACTTTATTAGTGATCGAGTACACCCAGAGGAACCCCATCCCATCCTGTTTTTTTGCTGTAGACGCTGAAAAGGCGTTTGACAGGGTAGGGTGGGGTTTCCTGGAAGAAACTTGAGACAGTGGGGTATTGGCCCCGTCTACTAGGGAAAATAATGGCACTATATCTTAAACTCCATGCAAGGGTACGGCTGGATGGGACCCTGTTGGGCTCGGTTCCAATCTCAAACGGAACCCCGCTACTGTATGTGTTGGTGATGGAACACCTCACCACAGCCATACGGAGCAATCCCGATATACAAGGAATTAAAATAAAAGGGAAAGAATATAAAATGTCGGTATATGCGGACGATCTTCTGTTATATGTCACTAATCCCATAGTGACTATTCCTAATCTCATCCGGGAATTCGAGAGGTTTGGAGCATTGAGTAATTTTAAGGTAAATTACGACAAGACCGAAGCATTAAATATTTCATTATCAAGTAAAACCCAAGCCCACCTTCAGAAAACATTTTCCTTTAAGTGGCAACGAACAGCTCTCAAGTACCTCGGGATAAATATACCTCGAAAACTAGAGAAAATATTAGAATACAATTATGTCCCCTTGATTGATAAAATAATAAAATCACTCCATAAATACGAAAAATACACCTTCTCTTGGTTGGGAAAGATAAATATTGTAAAAATGGATATACTCCCTAAGCTGTTGTATGTGTTTCAGACAGCCCCAGTGTATCCCCCTGCTGCTTTAATTTGCAAATTGCGATTGGACGTAGGCGGATTCATCTGGGGGTACAAAACTCCTCGGATTAAACAAGATGCTCTCGTTAGATCCAAACAAAGAGGGGGTGTGGCCCTCCCAGATTTTACAAAATATATACAAGCAACCCACTTAACAAGAATAGTAGACTGGTTTTATGAAATCAATTCGAAACAATGGGTTGGACTAGAGGAGGATATTTTGGGTTTAAGGTTGAGATATATGCCATGGGTTACGCCAACAAATCGACCCAAAGCAGCGGATACGCCATCCCTGGTTCTCTCGACGTTGAGGGTATGGGATGTATTGGTAAAGAAGGGAACCCTTTCGACCCAGTCCGGGCCTATGACACCCCTGTTCTCTAATCCTGACTTTTTGCTGGCAATGGAAGCACAGGACTTCCTGGATTGGCAAAGATGGGAAGATGTAAGACTGGCCCAGGTACTGGTGGAAGGGGAGATCCCTCAATTGAATACATTGATGACAGAAAAAGCAAATAAATGGATACAACATCAACAATTGGTAGCATACATTCAGTCATTAGAGCATTACCCTGAACTAACGAGAGCACCTACAGAATTTGAGAAAGTCCTATTACAAACTCATAAACCCGGTCATATACTATCTAGAATGTATAAATAACTACTCCCCAAAGGTTCGGAAGGAGAAGTGACATATCTCAGTAAATGGGAAAAGGATATTGGGAGGTCAATATCTACAGAACAATGGGAAAAAGCACTGACCTTAGTACATAAATTGTCCCCTTCAATTAAATATCAGGAAAGGAATTATAAGATTATAGCGAGATGGTATCGATGCCCAGTTGACCTTCATAAAATAAGGGAAAGTACCCCAGAAGAATGCTGGAGGTGTAATAGAGCGAGGGGGAATGCGGCACATATATGGTATTTTTGCCCCGAGGTCTACCAACTCTGGTCAAACATATTTGGGATATATAGTGAAATCTCTAATTCAATATTACAACCAGATATAACTATAGCAATATTATCAATTATTCCTGGCTCATGGAAGGCCATCAAAAAAGATATTTTACGACATATGTTGGCAGCAATGAGAGCGATAATTGCTCGCTCCTGGAGAAAAGAGACGGCCCTCTCACTCACAGAATGGGTCTGCGAGATGGGTGAGATAAGATTGATGGAGGAGACAATTAGTGTCGAGACAGCTTCTAAAAAGCATTTCAGAAAGATCTGTGATAAGTGGGATAATAACCGTAATTCAGGATTATTATTGAAATGTCTATAAATACACGGATATATGGCCCATATAGTCTATATGAACTGCCTGTTATATCATTTTTTTTTTTTTGTCTGCTAGCGACTGTTCGGTTGGGGTGGGGGGATAGACCTTAGTTCTGACAGGCCCAATGGATATGGGCAGTGCACAGAACGGAAAGGACACACCTCTGATATGATAAATCTGAAGGGTTAGAACACGCTGTAGTACCAGTTATACGGAATAGCTCATGGGGGATTTTCTATTTTTGCCTGTACATTATAATAACGGCCTTTTTATAGAAATGTGTTTTCGATGTAGCGAATATATTCCCTTTTTTTCCATGAATGTGTTATAGAACCCCACTTCTGAATGTATGGTGTATGATGTAACAATTGTTTTATTTTTCACACTAACACAAACTAATAAACATAAATTAATACATGTGCCACAAACAGACAGGCTAAACAGGTTGCATTACTTCCACAGCAGCAGCATATGTATTAATCTAAAATAGCTTCCCCCATCCCCAGCCTACTGATTGGACAATAAATAGTATCATCACAAAGATGAGGTTATCTCTGTGTTTAATTTGTCTCTGTGTCACCATGGATAATATAAAAGGGATTATACAGTCAGGTCCATACATATTGGGACATTGACACAATTGTAATCTTTTGGCTCTATACACCACCACAATGGATTTGAAATGAAACGAACAAGATGTGCTTTAACTGCAGACTTTCAGCTTTAATTTGAGGGTATTTACATCCAAATCAGGTGAACGGTGTAGGAATTACAACAGTTTGTATAGTTTTTAAGGGACCAAAAGTAATGGGACAGATTAACGATCATAAATCAAACTTTCACTTTTTAATACTTGATTGCAAATCCTGCAGTCAATTACAGCCTGAAGTCTGGAACACATAGACATCACCAGACGCTGGGTTTCATCCCTGGTGATGCTCTGCCAGGCCTCTACTGCAACTGTCTTCAGTTCCTGCTTGTTCTTGGGGCATTTTCCCTTCAGTTTTGTCTTCAGCAAGTGAAATGCATGCTCAATCGGATTCAGGTCAAGTGATTGACTTGGCCATTGCATAATATTCCACTTATTTCTCTTAAAAAACTCTTTGGTTGCTTTTGCAGTATGCTTCGGGTCATTGTCCATCTGCACTGTGAAGCACCGTCCAATGAATTCTGAAGCATTTGGCTGAATATGAGCAGAAAATATTGCCTGAAACACTTCAGAATTCATCCTGCTGCTTTTGTCAGCAGTCACATCATCAATAAATACAAGAGAACCAGTTCCATTGGCAGCCATACATGCCTAGGCCATGACACTACCACCACCATGCTTCACTGATGAGGTGGTATGCTTCGGATCATGAGCAGTTCCTTTCCTTCTCCATACTCATCTCTTCCAATCACTCTGGTACAAGTGGATCTTGGTCTCATCTGTCCATAGGATGTTGTTCCAGAACTGTGAAGGCTTTTTTAGATGGTGCTTGGCAAACTCTAATCTGGCCTTCCTGTTTTTGAGGCTCACCAATGGTTTACATCTTGTGGTGAACCCTCTGTATTCACTCTGGTGAAGTCTTCTCTTGATTGTTGACTTTGACACACATACACCTACCTTCTGGAGAGTGTTCTTGATCTGGCCAACTGTTGTGAAGGGTGTTTTCTTCACCAGGGAAAGAATTATTCTGTCATCCATCACAGTTGTTTTCCATGGTCTTCTGGGTCTTTTGGCGTTGCTGAGCTCACCGGTGCGTTCTTTCTTTTTAAGGATGTTCCAAACAGTTGATTTGGCCACAACTAATGTTTTTGCTATCTCTCTGATGGGTTTGTTTTGTTTTTTCAGCCCAATGATGGTTTGCTTCACTGATAGTGACAGCACTTTGGATCTCATATTGAGAGTTGACAGCAACAGATTCCAAATGCAAATAGCACACTTGAAATGAACTCTGGACCTTTTATCTGCTCCTTGTAAATGGGATAATGAGGGAATAACACACACCTGGCCATGGAACAGCTGAGCAGCTAATTGTCCCATTACTTTTGGTCCCTTAAAAAGTGGGAGGCACATATACAAACTGTTGTAATTCCTACACCTTTCACCTGATTTGGATGTAAATACCCTCAAATTAAAGCTTAAAGTCTGCAGTTAAAGCACATCTTGTTAATTTCATTTCAAATCCATTGTGGTGGTGTATACAGCCAAAAATATTAGAATTGTGTCGATGTCCCAATATTTATGGACCTGACTGTAGATGGCTGATATCAAAGACAAATACAGGTAGTTTTACTGGATGCACTTAAAAATAAATACGTTTAGTGATTTATACTGTATATGTAACTACATCTATTGCCAATATTCATATCTGCTTGGGGTTCTTAATTCATTTTTTTCCTATTTCTTAATTTGTCACAATCTATTTATTTTTAATTTCAGTCATGCCATTATATTTTTGACATTACAGTTACAATTACAGTCTCTGGTTGAGGCCAATTCATTTTTCCATATAATAGTATTGCTTAATATTAGTTTTGAGCCAAGATCTAATCCCAGGATGTTTTTTTTTTTTTTTTAATAACCGTGAAGTACTTTTCCAAATATCATTGCAATTGTATTCACTTTAATAGGGTATACAGTACACAATGTGGTGAAAGCTCTGGCATTACAAGGGACCATAAGCATCAAAATGCAAAATCACAATGCCTCTATTTTAAAGGAGTGTAATGGGAATTAAGGATAGAACTCAAAGAGAGGAAAGACAACAAATAATGGAGAAGGGGATAGATGTGAATCAACAGACAAACTCATCCAGTTTTTGCCATCATATGTTACAAGCTCCACAACATTTTATGGTGGTCTTTTGGATATTTGCAATGCTTTCTGCTCAGAAACATGGGTTTTAAACCTTTAACACTTTCATAACTGGACACCCTTAAACCTTAGATGCTCAGATCAGAAGCATTGGGCAATAACTGTAGAACTAATTTTATTTTAATTGTTCTGTAAAGTTGAACTCCAGTTTAACAAAACTGACATTAGGAATGGCGGTTTGGGAATTTTCCACCCACCCTTACATTAGGTGCCCAGAAACGTACCTTTCGACTCTCTGAAATAGTAAAGAAGGACACTTTATCATTATGTAGGTACCAGACAACCCTATAGCATCCCTACTTTACTAAAGGCAAATAGGCTGTTCACTTTGCCCTTAGCTTAGTGCTTTAAAGTGGATGTAAACCCACTACTTACCCAGTATAAACCAATGGCACAGTATTAATGTATATATACAGTGGGTACGGAAAGTATTCAGACCCCCTTAAATTTTTCACTCTTTGTTATATTGCAGCCATTTGCTAAAATCATTTAAGTTCATTTTTTTCCCTCATTAATGTACACACAGCACCCCATAGTGACAGAAAAACACAGAATTGTTGACATTTTTGCAGATTTATTAAAAAAGAAAAACTGAAATATCACACGGTCCTAAGTATTCAGACCCTTTGCTCAGTATTTAGTAGAAGCACCCTTTTGATCTAATACAGCCATGAGTCTTTTTGGGAAAGATGCAACAAGTTTTCACACCTGGATTTGGGTATTCCCTTTCCCTTTCCTCCTTGCAGATCCTCTCCAGTCCTGTCAGGTTGGATGGTGAACGTGGGTGGACAGCCATTTTCAGGTCTCTCCAGAGATGCTCAATTGAGTTTAAGTCAGGGCTCTGGCTGGGCCATTCAAGAACAGTCACGGAGTTGTTGTGAAGCCACTCCTTTGTTATTTTAGCTGTGTGCTTAGGGTCATTGTCTTGTTGGAAGGTAAACCTTCGGCCCAGTCTGAGGTCCTGAGCACTCTGCAGAAAGTTTTCTTCCAGGATATCCCTGTACTTGGCCGCATTCATCTTTCCCTTGATTGCAACCAGTCGTCCTGTCCCTGCAGCTGAAAAACAGCCCCACAGCATGATGCGGCCACCACCATGCTTCACTGTTAGGACTGTATTGAACAGGTGATGAGCAGTGCCTGGTTTTCTCCACACATACCGCTTAGAATTGAGGCCAAAAAGTTCTATCTTGGTCTCATCAGACCAGAGAATCTTATTTCTCACCATCTTGGAGTCCTTCAGGTGTTTTTTTAGCAAACTCCATGCGGGCTTTCATGTGTCTTGCACTGAGGAGAGGCTTCCGTCAGGCCACTCTGCCATAAAGCCCCGACTGGTGGAGGGCTGCAGTGATGGTTGACCTTCTACAACTTTCTCCCATCTCCAACTGCATCTCTGGAGCTCAACCATGGTGATCTTTGGGTTCTTCTTTACCTCTCTCACCAAGGCTCTTCTCCCCCGATAGCTCAGTTTGGTCGGACGGCCAGCTCTAGGAAGGGTTCTGGTCGTTTCAAATGTCTTCCATTTAAGGATTATGGAGGCCAGTGTGCTCTTAGGAACCTTAAGTGCAGCAGATTTTTTTTGTAACCTTGGCCAGATCTGTGCCTTGCCACAATTCTGTCTCTGAGCTCCAGGCAGTTCCTTTGACCTCATGATTTTCATTTGCTCTGACATGCACTGTGAGCTGTAAGGTCTTATATAGACAGGTGTGTGGCTTTCCTAATCAAGTCCAATCAGTATAATCAAACACAGCTGGACTCAAATGAAGGTGTAGAACCATCTCAAGGATGATCAGAATAAATGGACAGCACCTGAGTTAAATATATGAGTGTCACAGCAAAGGGTCTGAATACTTAGGACCATGTGATATTTCAGTTTTTCTTTTTTAATAAATCTGCAAAAATGTAAAAAATTCTGTGTTTTTCTGTCAATATGGGGTGCTGTGTGTACATTAATTAGGGGGAAAATGAACTTAAATGATTTTAGCAAATGGCTACAATATAACAAAGAGTGAAAAATTTAAGGGGGTCTGAATACTTTCTGTACTCACTGTACATGCTAGCCTCCTGTATGTATCCATACCTTCCAAATGTCACCCTCTTCAGCAGTAGCAGCCCCACAAACCTCTGGAATTAGTGGGTAGGTCTCTTTGTTGGAGCTCGGGTGGAGTCGTGGTGTCCCCTGCCCCCCCCCCTACACTCTCATACTTTCCTATTCCTGAGATTTGAGAAATATACTGTCAAAATTCATGAAAGTCACCACTTGACTACAGCATGCCCAATCATGCTGAGGTGTGGAGCAGCCAATCCTGGGAGAGCTGGAGAAGAAAGAAGGGGGGGGGGGTGAAACTTCTTCTGCTCCGTGCATGAGATAAGGAAATGAGCTGTCAGTCACAATATGGGGGAAGAAACAGTCACATATTTCTCTGTGTGTCTGTTTTTTTTCCTACTGAAAAAAGATAAAAGATTGTTCAGAACTGGATTAACTCATCGTGGCAAGACTGGACACAGATGATATGACATCCTATACTCTACCATGCAGAAGTCTTAATTAATTTTTTTTTTTCGTGTTCACATCCACTTTAACCACTTAAGGACCGGAAAGATTTCCCACTGTAGGACCAGAGCACTTTTTGCGATTCAGCACTGCGTCGCTTTAACTGACAATTGCGTGGTTGTGCGACGTTGTACCCAAACGAAATTGATGGTGGTATTTGATCCCCTCTGCATCACTTATGATCACCACTATTAACAAAAAAAGCGACAATTTTGAAAAAAAACAATATTTTTTACTTTTTGCTATAATACATATCAAAAAATTTTTTTAAAAAATCTATTCATCAGTTTTGGCCAATATATATTCTTCCTCATATTTGTGGTAAAAGAAAAATCACGATCTGCGTTTTTTGATTGGTTTGTGCAAAAGTTGCCGTGTTTACAAACCATGAGAATTCATTTATGGCATTTTTACTACTTTTTTTTTTTTTACTAGTAATGGCGGCGATCTGCGAATTTTATCGGGACTCTGATATTGGGGAAGACATATCGGACATTTTTTACACTTTTTTGGAACCAATGACATTTATACAGCGATCAGAAATTTAAATAGCCACTGATTACTGTGTAGATATCATTGGAAGTTAAGGGGGTTAACCTGCAGGGGGAGATCTAGGGGTTAACAGTGTTCCCTGGGTGTGTTCTAACTGTGAGGGGGCTGGGCTGCCAGGGGCATAAGAGATCTAACTGATCCCAGTGACAGGGATCAGTAGATCTCTTACATGATGCCTGACAGAGCGGGGAACTGCCATGTTTACATTGGCGGTTCGCCATTTTTCTTCTTCGCCAGGCAATCGCGGCTCGCCAGCAGAGGCAGACATCGAGTCCACCCGACCCACGACAACACTGCTGGAGAGTGCGGCGGGCACGAGCCGCCATTTATAGATGACAATAAGTTGTACAGTAAATGTAGGTGAGCCAACCTTTGGTGACATTTTTGTTTCTTGCAAGAGATTGGATATTCTTTGCAAAGTTAATTTTCACATTATTGAAAAAGGGAACAGCCTTTTCCTTTAAGAAATCATCCCCTATAGCCTTTCATGAGTGGTTGGAAAACTTTTGAGTGTTGACAATAGAGTGTGCAATACTTCAGTCTACAGTTACAGCTTGCATCTGCCATTACTGTATGAACTTGTTTCAGTGTTCACAGTAGCCGTGCCTAGAGAAGAATCCTGACCTTGGGTGCCTGTAAAGTTGGCTTTTCATAACATTATTTGTGATAAATAAAAAGACGATCTTTTACCACTGCACTGCTGTACTTGTTTTCAAAGTCATAGGAGATATATCCTTTTTTAACACAGAACAATGTTCTCGTTGGCAGGCAGATTAATTGTTTTCATATTGTTGCAGCAAAATAGTCCAAATTAAAAACAAAATATATTGTGTTCCAAAAATATGACTATAATAAAAAAGAAACCAACCTGTCCAAAAATGTTTGCTTTTATTTATTAGACATTTATTAACTTGCTTAACATGCTTGTTTTTTAAAATATTTATGAAAAAAATATGGATCCTGAATTTATGTGAGATGTACCACATTCCTATTATAACATACAGCCAAAGAAAAGAACAGCAACGATATGGATTTTTAAAAGTTCAAATATAGATATATAATCAGTATATAATATATATATGTATATACCTCATATATACAGTGTATATATATATATATATATATATATATATATATATATATATATATATATATACACACACAGGTTCTGGTCATATAATTAGAATATCATCAAAAAGTTGATTTATTTCACGAATTCCATTCAAAAAGTGAAACTTGTATATCATATTCATTCATATTACACAAACTGATATATTTCAAATGTTTATTTCTTTTAAATGTCATGATTATAACTGACGACTAAGGAAAATCCCAAATTCAGTATCTCAGAAAATTAGAATATTGTGAAAAGGTTCAACATTGAAGACATCTGGTGCCACACTCTGATCAGCTAATTAACTCAACACACCTGCAAAGGCCTTTAAATGGTCTCTCAGTCTAGTTCTGTAGGCTACACAATCATGGGGAAGACTGCTGACTTGACAGTTGTCCAAAAGACGACCATTGACACCTTGCCCAAGGAGGGCAAGACACAAAAGGTCATTGCAAAAGAGGCTGGCTGTTCACAGAGCTCTGTGTCCAAGCACATTAATAGAGAGACGAAGGGAAGGAAAAGATGTGGTAGAAAAAAGTGTACAAGCAATAGGGATAACCGCACCCTGGAGAGGATTGTGAAACAAAACCCATTCAAAAATGTGGGAGACATTCACAAAGCGTGGACTGCAGCTGGAGTCAGTGCTTCAAGAACCACTACGCACAGTCAAGCCACTCTTGAACAACAGACAGCGTCAGAAGCGTCTCGCCTGGGCTAAAGACAAAAAGGACTGGACTGCTGCTGAGTGGTCCAAAGTTATGTTCTCTGATGAAAGTCAATTTTGCATTTCCTTTGGAAATCAGGGTCCCAGAGTCTGGAGGAAGAGAGGAGAGGCACCCAATCCACGTTGCTTGAGGTCCAGTGAAAATTTCCACAGTCAGTGATGGTTTAGGGTGCCATGTCATCTGCTGGTATTGGTCCACTATGTTTTCTGAGGTCCAAGGTCAACGCAGCCGTATACCAGGACGTTTTACAGCACTTCATGCTTCCTGCTGCTGACCAACTTTATGGAGATGCAGATTTCATTTTCCAACAGGACTTGGCACCTGCACACCGTGCCAAAGCTACCAATACCTGGTTTAAGGACCATGGTATCCCTGTTCTTAATTGGCCAGAAAACTAGCCTGACCTTAACCCCATAGAAAATCTATGGGGTATTTTGAAGAGGAAGATGCGATATGTCAGACCCAACAATGCAGAAGAGCTTAAGGCCACTATCAGAGCAACCTGGGCTCTCATAACACCTGAGCAGTGCCACAGACTGATCGACTCCATGCCACACCACATTGCTGCAGTAATTCAGGCAAAAGGAGCCCCAACTAAGTATTGAGTGTTGTACATGCTCATGCTTTTCATGTTCATACTTTTCAGTTGGCCAAGATTTCTAAAAATCCTTTTTTTGTATTGGTCTTAAGTAATATTCTAATTTTCTGAGATACAGAATTTAGGATTTTCCTTAGTTGTCAGATATAATCATCAAAATTAAAAGAAATAAACATTTGAAATATATCAGTCTGTGTGTAATGAATGAATATAATATACAAGGTTCACTTTTTAAATGGAATTAGTGAAATAAATCAACTTTTTGATGATATTCTAATTATATGACCAGCACCTGTATATATACACAGTATCTCACAAATATTTTATTATATCTTTTCATGTGACAACACTGAAGAAATGACACTTTGCTACAATGTAAAGTAGTGAGTGTACAGCTTGTATAACAGTATAAATGTGCTATCCCCCAAAATAACTCAACACACAGCCATTAATGTCTAAACCGCTGGCAACAAAAGTGAGTACACCCCTAAGTGAAAACATCCAAACTGGGCCCAATTAGCCATTTTCCCTCCCCGGTGTCAGGTGACTCATTAGTGTTACAAGGTCTCAGATGTAAATGGGGAGCAGGTGTGTTAAATTTGGGGTTATCGCTCAACAAGTTCAACATGGCACTTCATAGCAAAGAACTCTCTGAGCATCGGAAAAAAAGAATGGTTGTTCTACATAAAGATGGTCTAGGCTATAAGAAGTTTGCCAAGGCCCTAAAACTGAGCTGCACCACAGTGGCCAAGAACATACAGCGGTTTAACAGGACAGGCTACACTCAGAACAGGCCTCGCATGGTCGACCAAAGAAGTTGAGTGAACATGCTCAGTGTCATATCCAGCGGTTGTCTTTGGGAAATAGATGTATGAATGCTACCAGCATTGCTGCAAAGGTTGAAGGGGTGGGCGGTCAGCCTGTCAGTGCTCAGACCAGACGCCAAGATAAAGATATTTGGTTCAGATGGTCTCAAGCGTGTGTGGTGGCAACCAGGTGAGGAGTACAAAGACAAGCATGGTGATGGGAGTGTCATGGTCTGGGGCTGCATGAATGCTGCCGGCACTGGTAAGCTACCGTTCATTGAGGGAACCATGAATGCCAACATGTACTGTGACATACTGAAGCAGAGCATGATCTCCCACCTTCGGAGACTGGGCTGCAGGGTAGTATTCCAACATAACGTCCCCAAACACACCTCCAAGACGACCACTGCCTTGCTAAAGAAGCTGAAGGTAAAGGTGATAGACTGGCCAAGCATGTCTCCAGACCTAAGCCCAATTGAGCATCTGTGGGGCATCCTCAAATGGAGGGTAAGGTCTTTAACATCCACCAGCTCCGTGATGTTGTCATGGAGGAGTGGAAGAGGACTCCTGTGGCAGCCTGTGAAGTTCTGGTGAACTCCATGCCCAAGAGGGTTAAGGCAGTGCTGGAAAATAATGGTGGCCACATAAAATATTGACACTTTGGGCCCGATTTGGACATTTTCACTTAGGGATATACTCACTTTTGTTGCCAGTGCTTTAGACATTAATGGCTGTGTGTTGAGTTATTTTGAGGGGACAGCAAATTTACAGTTATACAAGCTGTACGCTCACTACTCTACATAGTAGCAAAGTGTAATTTCTTCAATGTTGTCACATGAAAAGATATAATAAAATATTTACAAAAATGTGAGGGGTGTACTCACTTTTGTGATATATTGTGTGTGTATGTATATATATATATATATATATATATATATATACACACACACAGTCAGGTCCATAAATATTGGGACATCAACGCAATTCTAATCTTTTTGGCTCTATACATCACCACAATGGATCTGAAATGAAACAAATAAGATGTGCTTTAACTGCAGACTTTCGGCTTTAATTTTAGGGTATTTGCATCCAAATCAGGTGAACAGTGTAGGAATTACAACAGTTTATATATGTGCCTCCCACTTTTTAAGGGACCAAAAGTAATGGGACAATTGGCTGCTCAAGTGTGCTATTTGCATTTGGAATCTGTTGCTGTCAACTCTCAATATGAGATCCAAAGAGCTGTCCCTATCAGTGAAGCAAGCCATCATTAGGCTGAAAAAAACAAAACAAACCCATCAGAGAGATAGCAAAAACATTAGGTGTGGCCAAATCAACTGTTTGGAACATCCTTAAAAGGAAAGAATGCACCGGTGAGCTCAGCAAAACCAAAAGACCCAGAAGACCACGGAAAACAACTGTGGTGGATGACCGAAGAATTCTTTCCCTGGTGAAGAAAACACCCTTCACAACAGTTGGCCAGATCAAGAACACTCTCCAGGAGGTAGGTGTATGTGTGTCAAAGTCAACAATCAAGAGAAGACGTCACCAAAGTGAATACAGAGGGTTCACCACAAGATGAAAACCATTGGTGAGCCTCAAAAACAGGAAGGCCAGATTAGAGTTTGCCAAACAACATCTAAAAAAGTCTTCACAGTTCTGGAACAACATCCTATGGGCAAATGAGACCAAGATCAACTTGTACCAAAGTGATGGGAAGAGAAGAGTATGGAGAAGGAAAGGAACTGCTCATGATCCATAGCATACCACCTCATCAGTGAAGTATGGTGGTGGTAGTGTCATGGCGTGGGCATGTATGGCTGCCAATGGAACAGGTTCTCTTGTATTTATTTATGATGTGACTGCTGACAAAAGCAGCAGGATGAATTTTGAAGTGTTTCGGGCAATATTATCTGCTCATATTCAGCCAAATGCTTCAGAACTCATTGGATGGCGCTTCACAGTGCAGATGGACAATGACCCGAAAGATACTACGAAAGCAACCAAAGAGTTTTTTAAGGGAAAGAAGTGGAATGTTATGCAATGGCCAAGTCAATCACCTGACCTGAATCCGATTGAGCATGCATTTCACTTGCTGAAGACAAAACTGAAGGGAAAATGCCCCAAGAACAAGCAGGAACTGAAGACAGTTGCAGTAGAGGCCTGGCAGAGCATCACCAGGGATGAAACCCAGCGTCTGGTGATGTCTATGCGTTCCAGACTTCAGGCTGTAATTGACTGCAAATGATTTGCAACCAAGTATTAAAAAGTGAAAGTTTGGCTCATTACTTTTGGTCCCTTAAAAAGTGGGAGGCACATATACAAACTGTTGTAGTTCCTACACCGTTTACCTGATTTGGATGTAAATACCCTCAAATTAAAGCTGCAAGTCAAGTTTATTTCATTTCAAATCCATTGTGGTGGTGTATAGAGCCAAAAAGATTAGAATTGTGTTGATGTCC
Organism: Glandirana rugosa; assembly: GCA_018402905.1. Classification (NCBI taxonomy): domain Eukaryota; kingdom Metazoa; phylum Chordata; class Amphibia; order Anura; family Ranidae; genus Glandirana; species Glandirana rugosa. The sequence goes on from BLSH010039733.1 coordinate 592,506, forward strand.
CAATATTTATGGACCTAACTATATATATATTCTCAACTCAAATACTGTTGGAATGTTCCATTTTGTTAATTACCATTTAGGCTTCATGCACACTGAGGCTTTTTTAACCTTTTTTCTCCTAGCATGAGAAAAGAAGATTAAAAAAAACTACCTAAGCTACATCTTTGCAAACATGTTTAGGTAAATCAAGCATACAGGCATTTATTTCATTGACTGGAATATTCATCTATTCTTACCATTGAAAAAAAAAAACCTCAAGAGCTAAACATGCTTAGCTGAGGCATGTTTTGGCGGGGTTTCTTTATGCCAAATACTCCCCTGAATACGCAAGGGTTTTTATTTCTGCCTCTAAACTCCTGTAAACACCTATAGTTTGCATGGGCACATAGGTTAACATGAAAATGAAAAAACTGAAAATTTGTGGCAATGCATTTTTGTCTGTGGCATCAGATCCGACAACTGAACACATTATCACCAAATATTTTCAAGTAGATTTCTTTGTTTTTTTTTTGTTGTTTTTTTAATTTCAAAATGACCCCATTCATTGCACCCTGTTCCAGCAATTTTAGTTGCATTTAAAACACGTCAGTAGCAGATATATGTAATATTTTTTTTGCTTCTCACATATGACTCCAGCTTCCAATATGCTGCTGAGGATTGATTTATTAGTCATTAATAGGTTGGCAAACATCTTAAATCAGAATAACCAAAAGTATGTTATTCTGTGTCCTCCTTTAAAATTGATATTTAAAATGACAAATGGGCTTAGTTTTCAGTTGCTGCAAATGACTCAGTTAAAATGCATACCTATTCTCTTGGAGCATATCCACCATCTCTGTTTCTATTGCTTTATAAGGTTATAGTTTGATGGAAAGCAAAATCTTGAACTTTATGGTAAATTTGCAGGAATTTGTTCTGAACCTTAACTAGTATAGTTTTACTTTGATTTTATTTGTTATTTTGTAAGTGTATGTCTTTTAAAACAATTGCTTTAATATATAAAATTATAAACCGCAACTCTCGGATGATCATATCGCTTCTCTGGAACAGCCCTTCTCTGACAGGGAAGTTCTGGAGGTGATACGAAATCTCAAGAAGGGCTCGGCCCCAGGCCCTGATGGTTTATCCACGGGCTACTATAAAACTTTTGGACCAGTAATTGCCCCCTATCTCACCAAATTGTTTAATTCCCTGAGATCGGGTTCTGTATTAGAAAGCGACGCTAACAGAGCCTTCGTTTCAGTCATCCCTAAACCGGGTAAAGACCATTCCGAAGTTAGCAACTATAGACCTATTTCTTTAATCAATAATGACCTTAATATTTTAACTAAAATTCTGGCAAACAGATTAACTAAATTTATAAGTAAATACATCCATAAAGACCAGGTAGGCTTTATTCCAGGAAGACAGGGCCCGGACCAGATCCGCAGAGCAATAGACATTATCTCGCTCCTTAATTCGAATTGGGATGGGGGCTAACCACGAGAAGGGTTCATATTATCTGTCGATCTTCAAAAAGCCTTCGATACGGTCGATTGGTCATACCTATTCGTGGTTCTAAACAGATGGGGCTTTGGCCCAAGATTTCTTCAAACTATCAGAGCCCTTTACTCTAACCCTTCTGCCCAGATCAAATTGCAGAATTATTATTCTGAGCCTTTTTCTATTTTTAGGGGCACTAGACAGGGTTGTCCCCTATCCCCACTAATATTTGCCATTGCGATGGAGTCCCTGGCCATTGCCATAAGGGACAACCCAGATATTCAAGGGGTGAACTGCGGAACCCGCTCTCACAAGAGCGCATTATTCGCAGATGATCTCCTTCTTTTCATCTCCTCCCCTCTCATATCCACATCTCATGTCATTCATCTTCTCCAGAAGTTCGGAGAATTTTCCGGGCTTTGTGTGAATTGGTCCAAGTCCTCAGCATTAAATATTTCTGTCCCAGGGCCGACGATACAGCGTCTTAAAGTTCTCTATAAATTCACATGGAACAATTCACAGATACCCTACTTGGGGGTCAACTTGGCAGCTAACATCAACCAACTATACGAGGCTAACTACCCTCCCTTATTTAAGAAACTAATAGAGGATCTTATCAGATGGGATCAAGAGGGCCTTTCGTGGCTAGGCAGGTTACATGCGGTCAAAATGACCCTTCTACCCAAGATTCTTTATTTCTTTAGAGCTCTCCCTGTCTCACTCAGGAAATCTAATCTCCAGAAAATACAATCGCAAATTCTGAAATTCATTTGGGGCCGAAAAGGTTACAGATGTTCAGCTATGGTTCTCTTCAGGAGACGCGATCAAGGGGGACTGGGATTTCCACATCTATATAAATATTATCAGGCAGCTCAAGTAGCCCAGTTTTCCAGTCTTCTCCAGAGGAAACAAACCTGATTGGGTTAATATAGAAAGGCAGGTGGTGCCCCTCAACATTATTGATTATCTAGTGGGGGGCGTCTCATAAACTGAGGCCCTCAATATTAGCCCCTACGTTGTCCCACTCCTTTGCCATCATCGATTCAGTCCTTAAACCTCCTTTTCTGATCTCTAACTTACGCCCTCTTAGTCACCTCTTCAATAACCCTCTTTTCCCCCCGGTCTTGACATTAAGGCTTTTCAGTGGTGGACTGATAAGGGATTATACCGTATAGGCCACTTTCTAAATCTAGAGGGTCCCTTGACTTTAAACCACTGTATCAACAAATTAGATATGCCACCAACTGAAAAATTCAGTTTCCAGCAAATCCATAATTTTTTGGCTGCCTGGTGGAAGTCTAGAAATGACCATAAAGGTATTACCCAATATGAAAAATGGTGCTCAGAATCTGAGGATCAAAGAGGAGGCATCACCCTAATTTATGCATCACTGATGGAGAATATTGATGACCCTCCTTATGTGAAGAGATGGGAGAAAGATCTGGGGGTGGATTGGGAAATGGATAGGTGGTACTCTCTAACCCAGAGAGCCTCTAAAGGGATTATGAATATGGCCCTAAGGGAGGCCAATCAGAAAGTATTGATCCGATGGTATCTGGTACCTTCTAGGTTGGCAGCTATGTACCCAGATGCCTCCAGCCTCTGTTTTAGAGGATGTGGACATCTGGGCTCCTTTCTCCACACTTGGTGGGAATGCTCACACATTCAAGGCTTTTGGAACAAGGTTTTTCATTTGATGCGTAAGGTCTCAAATCTTCCAATACCGCAGACCCCGGAAATAGCCCTACTCAAATATAAACCTGAGGGGCTTTCCAAATCTCTATTTCAACTCATCCACTTTATCTTGCTGGGTGCTAAAATCACAATAGCCAGGGCCTGGAAGCGTCCCTCAGTGTCTTTCGCTGAGGCTAAACAAAAAATCTCCTGAATCATGGTGCAAAAAAGGCTCGCAAGTGTTATTTTAGACACCTCAACTAAATTTGACCTGGTCTGGGATCCCTGGAAGAACTACCTTGGGTTACCCACATGATCTACAACTATCTTTAGCATCTTCTTGATTTCCCTGGTGCCTCTTTTACCCTTACCCACGTTTCTCTCTTACTACTTCTTCCCTGTTTCCACTCTATTACTTTTGGTTCTACCAGACAATTTACTTCAGCTAGCTGATGTCTAGTTAATCCTTCATGGGCAGCTCACCATCCTGTTTTTGTGGCAAGAGGTGGGGGCTACCATTTCCGCTTCAGATACAAGGTAATGGTGGTTGGATGGCAGGAGCAATCTCTTTATTTTGGATGTGTCAGTAGCAAGCCATGTATAGTAATAGTCAAGACTTTAGAGTTGGGAACGGGGTGGGGCGCGGTCTGTCCCCCCGGATACAGATTGATCCCATGTGGGGTGTCTGGGGTGACAGCGTGGCTCATCCTGCACTAATCTTGGTCCTCTAGTAGACATATTATACCCTGCGGACTTACAAATTCCAATGACACCAGCTATTATTTTAATGTTATATTGTTTTCTGAATATGTGATTATTCATTTGTCAGTTGATGATTTATTGCTTTACACTCTTTGTTAACTTGACAAAACTTAATAAAAACTATTGAAACAAAAATTATAAACTGCAGTTTAAAACCATATACATTATACATTGACCAAAAGCCATTAGAGGGGAAAAGGAAGTGCATACAGAATCTTTGTTTTCCTTATAAAATGTAATGGCTGAAAAAGGATTCCCAAAACACTATGGATTAACTTTAAGGCCTCATACACACATGCGTTATTAATGCCACGTTTTTGAGCCGTTTTTACAGCTTAAGAACACCACACCCTGTTATTCAATGACCTCATATACACATAGACGTTTTTGAACTGTAAGTGGCATCGGTGTTCTTAAGCTGTAAATCTAACGCAGGACCCACGCTTTCCGAAGCTGCATCGTTAGAGCATTTTTAGAGCCCGCAAAACGCTCACTAACGCTTAATAACACGCATTAGCGCCGTAGCAATGTTAACCGGCATTTCTAGCGCCAGCGTTTTATGTTTTAAAATGTAAAAAAATAGCAGAGGAATGTTCTTTTAAACAAAATGCAACTTAGCGCTAACGCGCATTAACGCCAATGCCAGACGCTGATGAAATTGTGTTTTTAATGATTTTTTCCTGGCATTGGTACCAAGGTTACAGCTTCTTCTGTATTTTTTTAATATATACAGTATATGTATTTATATGATGTGTGTGTGTATGTATATATGTATATATATATATATATATATATATATATATATATATATACACAGTTGTATGCAAAAGTTTAGGAACCCCTGACAATTTCCATGATTGTCATTTATAAATATTTGGGTGTTTGGATCAGCAATTTCATTTTGATCTATCAAATAACTGAAGGGCACAGTAATATTTCAGTAGTGAAATGTGGTTTATTGGATTAAAAGAAAATGTGCAATATGCATCAAAACAAAATTAGATAGGTGCATAAATGTGGGCACCCTTGTCATTTTGTTGATTTGAATACCTGTAACTACTTAGCACTGATTAATTGGAACACACAATTGGTTTGGTGAGCTCATTAAGCCTTGAGCTTCATAGACAAGCACATCCAATCATGAGAAAAGGTATATAAGGTGGCCAATTGCAAGTTGTTGTTCTCTTTGACTCTCCTCTGCAGAGTGGCTACATGGGGGCCTCACAACAACTTTCAAGTGACCTGAAAACAAAGATTGTTCTACATTATGGTTTAGGGGAAGGCTACAAAAAGTTATTGCAGAGTTATAAGCTGTCAGTGACCATTGTGTGGAACATAGTGAGGAAATGGAAGACCACAGGCACAATTCTTGTTAAGGCCAGAAGTGGCAGGCCACATAAAATATTGGAGAGGCAAAGGCTGGTGAGAACGATCAAAAACAGCCCAAAGACCGCCTCCAAAGACCTACCACATCAACTTGCTGCAGATGGTGTCACTGGGCATCTTTCAACGATTCAGCGCACTTTGCACAGGGAGAAGCTGTATGGGAGAGTGATGTGAAAGAAGCCTTTTCTGCACACACGCTACAAACTGAGTCGCTTGAGGTATGCAAAGGCACATTTGGACAAAGATTGAGTTATTTGGTCCTAACAAGGAGCGTTATGCATGGCGGCAAAAGAACACAGCATTCCAAGAAAAACACTTGCAACCCACAGTAAAATTTGGTGGGGGTTCCATCATGCTGTGGGGCTGTTTGGCCAGTACTGGGAATCTGGTTAAAGTTGAGGGTCACATGGATTCCACTCAATATTATTATTATTATTATTATTATACAGGATTTATATAGCGCCAACAGTTTGCGCAGCCCTTTACAAGATAAAGAGACATTACAGCAACAGTTTAAAACAAGAGGGTTAGAGGGCCCTGCTCCTGTGAGCTTACAATCTAAGAGGGGGGCTGGTGAAACAAAAGGTAGGGACAGTGGGGGATGAACTGATGAGGGGAGTTGGAGATTCTGTTGTTAGTTGGAGGCAGGATAGGCCTCCTTGAAGAGATGAGTTTTCAGGGATTGCCTAAAAGTGGACAGAGTAGATGATAGGCGGACAAATTGGGGTAGAGAGTTCCAGAGGATGGGAGCAGCTCTAGAGAAGTCCTGGAGATGAGCATGTGAGGAGGAGACAAGGGAGCTAGAGAGCAGAAGGTCTTGGGAGGAGCGAAGAGGACGGTTTGGGCGATATTTGGAGATAAGATTGGTGATGT
>BLSH010039733.1:598927-642651 GCA_018402905.1 Glandirana rugosa
CGTATTTACGGGCTCATCTAAAACTCGTCACAAAACCCAGCAACAGAACAACTTTGTAGGTCGGGGTCGCATTGAAGTTGAAACACTGGCTAAGGAGTTGTAATAAGAGTTCTTAGACGACTATAATCAAGGATGGAGTGACTGTTGTTGGAAGAACTGGGGAATGTCAGACCGAAAGCGAACGATGTGAGGTGACTTTGACGGGATGATTTCGAGTGATTACTGAACGATTGACGATTTTGGTTACCGGTGATGAGGTATGAGTATGATGAGTTGGAGAGACGTTGGAAACTATGACAACTGGTAGGGGAGGAGGAATTGTTTGAGGTGAGAGAACCGGAAGCTCTGAGACGAGAGAGGACCGAGAGGAGGATGGACAGTCTCGCGAGGATGTCACACTGGATATTGAGACAAAGGAGGAGAGGTGAAGGAGAAAGTCAACCCGCTCTGACAGGTAGGAGGAGAGCCAGGAGAGAGCAGAGTCTCGAAGGCCAAGAGAGTGGAGTTTGTTAAGGAGGAGGGGATGGTCAACAGTATCAAAGGTTGCAGAGAGGTTGAGTAGTATGAGTATGGAGTAGTGGCCATTGGTTTTAGCAGTTAGCAAGTCATTAGTGAGCTTTAGTAGGGCAGTTTCAGTGGAGTGTAGCAAGCGAAAGCCAGACTGTAAGGGGTCAAGAAGGTTGTTGTCAGTGAGGTAGGAACTAATATCAGCAGATTCTTGAGAATAATGTTGAGGAATCGGTCACAAAGTTGAAGTTACGCTGGGGCTGGATGTTTCAACAAGACAACGACCCAAAACACTGCTCAAAATCTACTCGGGCATTTATGCAGAGGAACAAGTACAATGTTCTGGAATAGCCATCTCAGTCCCCAGACCTGAATATCATTGAACATCTGTGGGGCGATTTGAAGCGGGCTGTCCATGCTCAGCTACCATCAAACCTAACTGAACTGGAGATGTTTTGTAAGGAGGAATGATCCAAAATACATTCATCCAGAATCCAGACACTCATTACAGACTATAGGAAGCATCTAGAGGCTGTTATATCTGCTAAAGGAGGCTCTACTAAATATTGATGTGATTTTTCTGTTGGGGTGCCCAGATTTATGCACCTGTCTAATTGCATTTTGTTGCATATTGCACATTTTCTGTTAATCCAATAAACCTCATTTCACTACTGAAATATTACTGTGTCCTTCAGTTATTTGATAGATCAAAATGAAATTGCTGATCCAAACACCCAAATATTTATAAATGACAATCATGGAAATTGTCAGGGGTTCCTAAACTTTTGCATACAAATGTATATATACACATACAGTATCTCACAAAAGTGAGTACACCCCTCATATTTTTGTAAATATTTTATGATACCTTTTCATGTGATAACACTGACGAAATTACACTTTGCTACAATATAAAGTAGTGAGTGTACAGCTTGTATAATAGTGTACATTTGCTGTCCCCTCAAAATAACTCAACACACAGCCATTAACGTCTAAACCGCTGGCAAACAAAAGTGAATACACCCCTAAGTGAAAATGTCCAAATTGGGCCCAATTAGCCATTTTCCCTCCCCAGTGTCATGTGACTCATTAGTTTTACAAGTTCTCAGATGTGAATGGGGAGCAGGTGTGTTAAATTTGGTGTTATCGCTCTCACTCTCTCATACTGGTCACTGGAAGTTCAACATGGCACCTCATAGCAAAGAACTCTCTGAGGATCTGAAAAAAAGAATTGTTGCTCTACATAAAGATGGCCTAGGCTATAAGAAGAGTGCCAAGACCCTGAAACTGAGCTGCAGCACGGTGGCCTTCACCATACAGCAGTTTAACAGGACAGGTTCCACTAAGAACAGGCCTCGCCATGGTCGACCAAAGAAGTTGAGTGCACATGCTCAGCATCATATCCAGAGGTTGTCTTTGGGAAATAGGCCTATGAGTGCTGCCAGCATTGCTGCGTAGGTGGAAGGGGTGGGGGGGTCAGCCTGTTAGTGCTCAGACCATACGCCGCACACTGCATCAAAATGGTCTGCATGGCTGTCATCCCAGAAGGAAGCCTCTTCTAAAGATGATGCACAAGAAAGTCCACAAACAGTTTGCTGAAGACAAGCAGACTAAGGACATGGATTACTACAACCATGTCCTGTGGTCTGATGAGACCGATATAAACTTATTTGGTTCAGAGGGTGTCAAGCGTGTGTGGCGGAAACCAGGTAAGGAGTACCTAGACAAGTGTGTCTTGCCTACAATCAAGCATGGTGATGGGAGTGTCATGGTCTGGGGCTGCATGAGTGCTGCCGACACTGGGGAGCTACAGTTCATTGAGGGAACCATAAATGCCAACGTGTACTGTGACATACTGAAGCAGTGCATGTTTCCCTCCCTTCGGAGACTGGACCGTAGGGCAGTATTCCTACATGATAATGACCCCAAACACAACTCCAAGATGACCACTGCCTTGCTAAAGAAGCTGAGGATAAAGGTGAAGGACTGGCCAAGCATGTCTCCAGACCTAAACCCTATTGAGCAAGCTATCCACCAGCTCCGGGTTCTCGTTATGGAGGAGTGGAAGAGGACTCCAGTGGCAACCTGTGAAGCTCTTGTGACCTCCACGCGGGGTTAAGGCAGTGCTGAAAAATAATGGTGGCCACATAAAATATTGACACTTTTTCCCCAATTTGGACGCTTTCACTTAGGGATATACTCACTTTTGTTGCTAGCGCTTTAGACATTATTGGCTGTGTGTTGTTATTTTGAGGGGACAGCAAATGTACACTGTTATACAAGCTGTGCACTCACTACTTTACATTGTAGCAAAGTGTCATTTATTGAGTGTTGTCACATGAAAAGATATAATAAAATATTTACAAAAATGTGAGGGGTGTACTCACATTTGTGACATATATATGTATATATATATATATATATATATATATATATATACAGTTGTGCTCATAAGTTTACATACCCTAGCAGAATTTATGATTTCTTGGCCATTTTTCAGAGAATATGAATGATAACACAAAAACATTACTTTCACTCATGGTTAGTGTTTGGCTGAAGCCATTTATTATCAATCAACTGTGTTTACTCTTCTGACAGAAACTACCCAAATGACCCTGATCAAAAGTTTACATACCCTGGTGATTTTGGCCTGATAACATGCACACAAGTTGACACAAAGGGGTTTGAATGGCTATTAAAGGTAACCATCCTCACCTGTGATCTGTTTGCTTGTAATTAGTGTATGTGTATAAAAGGTCAATGAGTTTCTGAACTCATGACAGACCCTTGCAACTTTCATCCAGTGCTGCGCTGACGTTTCTGGATTCTGAGCCATGGGGAAAGCAAAAGAAATGTCAAAGGATCTGTGGGAAAACGTAGTCGAACTGTATAAAACAGGAAAGGGATATAAAAAGATACCCAAGGAATTGAGAATGCAAATCAGCAGTGTTCAAACTCTAATCAAGAAGTGGAAAATCCGGGGTTCTGTTGAAACCAAACCACGGTCAGGTAGACCAACTAAAATTTCAGCCACGACTGCCAGGAAAATTGTTCGGGATGCAAAGAAATTCCCACAAATAACTTCAGGTGAAATAAGGGACTCTCTGAAAACATGTGGTGTGGCTGTTTCAAGATGCACAATAAGGAGGCACTTGAAGAAAGATGGGCTGCATGGTCGTGTCACCAGGAGAAAGCCATTACTACGCAAATGCCACAAAGTATCCCACTTATAATACGCCAAACAGCATAGAAACAAGCCTCAAACCTTCTGGCACAAAGTCAGTTGGAGTGATGAGACCAAAATTGAGATTTTTGGCCACAACCATAAATGTTACATTTGGAGATGAGTCAACAAAGCCTATGATGAAAGGTACACCATTCCTACTGTGAAACACAGAGGTGGATTGCTGATGTTTTGGGGATGTGTGAGCTACAAAGACATAGTACATTTGGTCAAAATTGATGGCAAGATGAATGCAGTATGTTATCAAGAAATTCTGGAGGAACATTTGCATTCATCGGCCATGCACTTTTGCGCAAACCAATCAATAAACGCCGATTGCGATTTTTTTTTTATCGCAAATATGAGGAAGAATATAAATCGGCCAAAAATGGTGAAAAAAAATGTTTTTTTATATTTTTTTTTGGATTTGTATTTTAGCAAAAAGTAAGAAATTTGTTTTTTTTTTTGCAAAATGGTCGCTCTTCTTTTGTTTATAGCGGCGATCAGAAATGATGCAGAGGGGATCAAATACCACCAAAAGAAAGCTCTATTTGTGAGAAAAAAAGGACGCAAATTTCGTTTGGGTACAACGTCGCACGACCGCGCAATTTTAAGTTAAAGTGACGCATCGCCGAATCGCAAAAAGGGCTCCGGTCCTAAAGCAGCAAATCCTTCCGGGGCTGAAGTGGTTAAAGGGGGCAATACATGGTATTAAGAACTGGGGTATGTAAACTTTTGGTCAGGGTCATTTGGGTAGTTTCTGTTGTCGTTATGATTTAAAAAGAGTAAACACAGTTGATTGATCATAAATGGCTTCAGCCAAACACTAACCATGAGTGAAAGAAAAGTTTTTGTGCTGTCATTCATATTCTCAGAAAAATGGCCAAGAAATCATAAATTCTGCCAGGGTATGTACACTTATGAGCAAAAAAAAAAAAAAAAAAAATATATATATATATATAGACACATATACTCAGTTGTGTGTATTTTATAGTTTATCATTTTTATTTAGATCTTTATCTAATTACTCCACCTGCTGGTAATTGTTGTTTCTTTATAGACCTATTTTTTAATGCTTTTAGATCACATTTTTTGGTCATGCTTGGACTTGTTTCTTTTTTCCCCCTTTTTGCTGCTGCCTCTGTTTTTTTATGGACTGGCCGCATTGATCCATGCTGCTTTATATTGTTTTTTACACTGTCCCAAAATTGCTGAACCTTTGTACCATACATCTGTATGTGGTTTTACTTTTGTGATACTCTTTATTGCTCACCGGTATTGCCTCACATCAATATTGTATGTGTTCAATACTTTAATTTAATGCTGTCCCACCTAATGCCCACCCACTTTCCCTATTTAATCATGTCACCTGTCCTAGTGTTCTATCAAAAGAGCCAACTCGTCAAAATATCCAGCCATGTCACTTCCGGTGACTCTCCAGCAGCAGTAATTGCAGATTTCGAAGACTTGGTGTCAGGAACCTTGAAGTCTTTCACAGGAAAACACAGCAGAGATTTCTCCAGAGATGTTGACTAAGGCAAAGGCATCTGTGATCTGATCCAGTTTATATAGCAACAGAGCTGGCTTAACGAGGCAGGATATGGTCATCAGGTGAGACAGAGTGGAAGCTGAGACTGGCAATTAACCCTCAGCTGAGCAGCTTGCTCTGAGAAGGGAGAGCTGAGCTCAGCCCTTACACATGGCTGTTTTCACAGAACAACGGCAGCATATACACTACGGTACATGATATAATGAGTGAACATTGTAATTCCACCTGCTAGTGACCAACATCTTGGCCGCTTCCAAGATGGCGACAACTGTTTTACTTCTTAGCCGGTGTTCTTTCAAAAGAGCCAACTCATCGCGTACCGTAGTGTATATGCTGCCAGTGTTCTGTGGAAACAGCCAAGTCATTGAAATCTGCAATTACTGCTGCTGCAGAGTCACTGGAAGTGACATAATTGGAGATTTTGACGAGTTGGCTCTTTTGACAGAACACCCCGGGGCTCAGGTTTGATCAAGCAGCTTCTGAGCAGACTCTGAAATGTGTAACCGCCCCCTTTTGACATCACTTCCAGTGTGTGTGTTCCACACTAGTTATGGAAGCTTGGCATGTTGTCTCCGGAATCTATCTCTCCCTCAGCTCTTGGTCGATGTGTGAGTGCAAAAGAGAGCCATGACAGGAGACTTGCTGCCACGTCTGAATGGGATGATGAGCTTGCTTTACATTACCTTTCTGTGAGTGGTTTTAACCACTTACTACACTTACAGCCCTATGCCGCTGCCATTTTGCCGTAGCCACGGCCTGTATACAGGCTTGGGCCTCTTGTGACCGCTCGGTGGCCATGTTGGATGTGCCTGGGAGGAAAAACTTGCTTTTTAGCCGGCGCTTCCTCTTTCACCCTGGGACAGCGTGGATAGCACAGGCGGCGCAGGCTCTCTGACTGGCGGTCACTAGCACTCCTACTGGGACACAGCGCTTTGAGAGGCAACGAGCAGCAAGTATAGCTGGGCTCTCCCTGGGGTGCTGGTAGTGGTGGGTGCAGTCCTCCTGGGTTTTCCCCCCTGGTTGATCTGTGGGGCTGCTAAGTGGAGGTGTCAGGGCCTTTCCGCCTGTCAGTGTACAGGGGCGCAATGGCGGCTGAACCTGCGGGTCCTTCCAAGGAGGATAATCATAAAAATAAACAAGTGTAGCGCTCCTAAACATGTGCATATAAAGTGCACTAATACAATATAAACATTAATTGAAATAAATGTGCATATAATGAATTTGTGCATAAATTAAATAAAACAGATAGCAACAAAAAAGTTCATCAGTTGAATGGAAGTTGAAAGCAGGAGTCCATAGATATGATATGGGAGAAACCATCCGTGGGAAGCGGAAACAATCACACATGTGAAAAAGATCCTCCACCAATTCAATAAAGCCTCTCACCTCAATGGACAATATAACTCGCTTGATATCCCCACACTGGGGTATAACACAGAGCCACCTGCATCTCCAACACAATGTCCTGATCAACAAACTCCAATCGTTCCAATATATTCACAACGGCATGAAAAAAAAGGGGCAAAGATCTAATGCTCTCAGCTTTAAAACATTTATTCCCCATAAAACAGTTAAAAACACTTACAAGCTTAGGCACTGTGAGCTGTGCGAGCTGTAACAGCGTGTCTCTCTCAATAGCCTCTGTGTGACATGCAAATGCAGACTCCTCCCCCTATACGTGTATCGTCACTGATTGGACTTCTTCAGTAAGGGGTGGAGATCAGAGGCATAACATGTTCATTTATATCCTAAGACCGTGAATAATAGGCGGAAGCAAACGATGATGGACAGGACGCGCAGGAATTCATCAAGACTCCCCCCCTTGCTGTCTGCAATGCAAGTACTCAACGCTGGAAACCGGAAACCGGAATTTGACTAACTGGACAAGATAAGACAACATTAGTGGAAAGGAATTAAACAAGGAAGAAATTAAGTTGCTACATAAAGGCCTGAAATATGTCCCAGCTAAGAATTTAAATAAATTTAATGCGTATGTTCAGATTAATAAATATATGAGAAGCTTAAATCAGAAAATCAACCCCTCATTAAGCGATAATACATTTTTGGACGTGTTTAAAAATTTAGTGGTAGAGGATGTGGAAAAATTGAATGTTAAAAAAGTACACAACCCCCACTGGATGACAAAAGGTTTAAAGGATATTGAGACTAGGAATGATGTAGTTATACATCCAGCTGACAAAGGGGGGGGGGGGTTGGTTATTTTGAGTAAGGAATACTATGAAGCAGAAATGGAGAGACAACTTAGTGACACTGAGACCTATTGTAAATTGCAGAATAATCCCATGAAAGAATATAAGGCTAAATTGGATAAATTAATTGAGAGGGGAAAAGAAGGGGACAATATGCCAGTTCTGAACCTAAACGCGCTAAACCACTTTGTGAAGGCGCGAAAATTCAGAATGGAATCTGTCCGTTTGGCCGTGGCCACCCCGCACCAAGGGGACTTCATGGTGTCTCCGGATATCAGGGACGCATATCTCCATGTGCCCATCTGTCTCCAGCACCAGCGCTTTGCGGTGGGAGATCTATATACCAATTTGTGACACTTCCTTTTGGTCTGGCCTCAGCTCCTCGGGTGTTCACCAAGCATGTGGTCCCAGTGCTAGCACTATTGAGGCAGAGAGGCATTGCAGTGGTAGCATACCTCGACGATTAACTCCTGAGAGCGGAGTCTGCTTCGGCCCTGGAGGAGAACGTGGCTCTCACCATGGCCTCGTTAAAAGACTGGCTGGCTGATCAACCTGCATAAGTCGACGTTGACACCATTCTGTCGCCTGGAATACCTGGGTCTGATTCTGGACACGGAGCAGGCGAAGGTGTTCTTACCTCCGGCCAAGTTACTGACTTTGCAAGCAGCGGTGCGAACCCTGCTGTCACGCCAGTGGTCCTCCTTACGGTTCTGTATGGGGGTGTTGGGGCTCATGGTTTCAGCCCTCGAGGCGATACCTTATGCCCAGAGTCACACTCGGCTCCTACAGCGAGCGGTTCTGTCATGGTGGGACAAGTCTCCGCTGTCCCTGGACCAGCTGATCAGATTGGATCATCAGACCAGAGGATCGTTGGCCTGGTGGCTTCGGGCCCCGGCTCTAACCTTGGGGAATCTTTCCTTCCCCTGAATTGGTCGATAGTCACGACAGACGCCAGCCTATCGGGCTGGGGGGGTCCTGGGGCAGCTATCTGCTCAGGGCCATTGGCCGGCACAGGAATCCTGCCTTCTGATAAATGGGCTGGAGTTGAGGGCGATCAGGCTCTGCCTCTCCCACTGGACGGTAAGGCTGCGCGGCCTCCCGGTTCGGGTTCAGTCGGCCAACGCCATGGCCGCAGCATACATGAACCATCAGGGTGGAACGAGGAGCTCGGCAGCGGCTGCGGGAGCGGCTCTCATTCCGCGATGGGCAGAACTTCACGTGCTGGCAATCTCCGCCATTTACATGCCGGGCATAGAGAATTGGCAGGCGGACTTTCTCAGTCGCCAGACACTGGATCAGGGAGAATGGTCCCTACATCCGGAGGTGTTCCGTCAGATTTACCACAAGTGGGGCACGTCAAACGTGGACCTCATGGCGTCCAGGTTCAATCACAAGGTGCAGACCTTCATGTGCAGGACAAGGGACTCGCTGGCGGCCGCCACGGACGCGTTGGTATCGCCTTGGGGTCGGTATCGGCTCCTGTACGCCTTCCCTCCCATCACTCTGCTACCGCGACTACTGCGCAGGGTAGAAGCAGAGGGGTTTCCGACAATCCTGGTAGCTGCGGACTGGCCTTGGCGCCCTTGGTACACCGACGTGGTGCGAATGGTGACAGATGTTCCCTGGTGTCTTCCGCTCCGCGAAGATCTCCTGTCACAGGGACCCATCCTGCACCCTGCTTTACCCTCGCTGGCTTTGACGGCTTGGCTATTGAGTCCCAGGTGTTGAGGGATAGGGGTGTCTCTGACTCCGTGATCCCTACCATGCTTAAAGTGCGCAAGTGTACTTCATGCAAGATTTATCATCGCACCTGGAAGGCCTATATTGCCTGGTGTGAGGCGGGGGGTTGGAACCCCCGATCTTACGTTGTGCCCGGGTCCTGGCTTTTTTGCAGCAGGGCCTGGATAACAAATTGGCATTGAGTACTCTCAAGGGTCAGATTTCGGCTCTGGCGATTCTTTTTCAGCGGCCTTTGGCGTCGCATTCCTTGATTCGTACATTTGTACAGGGTGTACGCCATGTGGCTCCTCAGATACGGTCGCCTTTGGCATCATAGGATTTGAATTTGGTGCTTTCTGTTCTGCAGAAACCGCCATATGAGAAGATCAGGGATATTCCCTTACAATTGCTGTCGCAGAAAGTGGCATTATTGGTGGCCATTACATCTGCTAGGCTGGTGTCTGAGTTGGCAGCGTTGTCCTGCAAGTCTCCTTACTTAGTCCTTCATAAGGACAAGGCGGTCTTGCGACCTTCTCCTTCGTTTCTACCGAAGGTGGTCTCTTCTTTTCACATTAATGAAGATATTGTTCTTCCTTCATTATATCCGCACCTGTCGCACCCCAAGGATTTTGGGTTACATTCTTTGGATGTTGTGAGGGCTTTGCGGATGTAATTGGCGGCTACAGCTTCCTTTCGGAAGTCTGATACGTTATTTGTGCTGGCGGATGGTCCGCGCAAAGGATTGGCGGCCTCGTCGGCTACTGTTTCCCGTTGGAACAGGCAGACCGTGACCCATGCGTATACTGTTCGGGGTAAGGTGCCCCCTTTTCCAGCCACGGCTCATTCCACCCGGGCAGTTAGCACTTCCAGGTTTTTCTGACACCAGGCTTCGGTGTCACAAGTGTGCAAGGCGACTACTTGGGCCTCGGTGCACACGTTTACTAAGTTGATATTTCAGCATCCGCGGATGCTGCCTTTGGCCCAAAGTTTTGCAGGCGGCAGTGTAGGCGCGGCTGGCGCCTCCTGAGAGGACTCTGTTGGGTACAGTTGTTGTTGCTTACCCACCCCTCTTGACTGACACAGCTTTGGGACATCCCCACTTGTCAATGAAGGGCTGCCTCTGTCAGTGAACGTAAGAGAAAAAGGGATTTTATTAAAACTTACCGTAAAATCCTTTTCTCTGCGTTCACTGACAGACGCAGCACCCATCCCTCTGTGTTGCATTTGTACGGCTTGTTACAAACTGATATGCTGTACAGAGCAGGGGGGTTATATGCAGAGTGAGGATGGCCCCTTGGGAGGGGTCAGCTTGCTTTTTTTCTATTTGCCTAGTCTACTCCTAGTAGGATGAGCATAAACCCCACTTGTCTATGAAGGGTTGCGTCTGTCAGTGAACTCAGAGAAAAGGATTTTACGGTAAGTTTTAATAAAATCCCTTTTTTTTTTTTTTTTGGATTTGTATTTTAGCAAAAAGTAAGAAATACTGTTTTTTGCAAAATTGTCGCTCTTTTTTGTTTATAGCGGTGATCAGAAATGACACAGAGGTAATCAAATACCATCAAAAGAAAGCTCTCTTTGTGGGAAAAAAAAGGACACAAATTTTGTTTGGGTATAACATTGCACGTTGTATGATTGACAATTCTGCCCTGCCAGGGTTCCCCTTTAAAATAAGCACTTTCAAAAGCGTAGTACACAGTACCGTGTTTTAATGCTTTTCATTTTGTGGGACAAAAAAAAATCTTTGTGGACTTGAATGACAAGTCCATATCCTTTGTCACTAAAGCTGACAAGATCTTTTAGAAATAAAAGCTATATGTCCACATGATGCCATTGGTTCTTTTAGGGGAATAAATATCTCTGTTCTCTAAATATCATAGCAGTGATGTAATTTGACTTGGCAGTCCCAGGGTGTGAAGTAGCCTTTGAAAGAATATTCTAGATAATGAATGGTGCATTTTCAGAGGTCAAATGCGGCACTTCAAGGGATTTAATGAAGACAGACACTTTTACCTCCTTGTCTGACAGTTGCTGTAAGTAGTATTAACGATGCTTGGCATGAATGTCACTACAACATGTGTTCACCAAACAGACATCAAACCTTAAACCACTCAAAAGCACAGGAAGAATAATATCCTGCAAACTAAATAATTATTGCTAACTGTGTGTAAAAGATGGCAGCTAGTCCTTGATTTGCATTGTATTTTATACTGCTCTGTTTTACTGTTTTTGTTTATTCCTGTTAAAAGCATTTCTGAAGCCAAAAATAAAAATGTGTATATGTTCCAGTATTGGTCCTTCAATGTTGGGGTTTCATTAGTTTTATAGGCGTTTTCATTATTTTTCACCTTGGGATTCAGCCATTAGGGGATTCCTGTCTAACTGCATTCATTTCTCTACTGTCTCTATGCAGGAGCAATATAGCCACTATTGGCCAGCAGCATTATCAACCTGTGGAGAGGGACTAGTAGATTTAGCCTAAGGCTAAAACCTTTAACCACTTCGCCACCAGGCCAATTCTGACATATCTGTCCTGCATGTAAAAATCATCATTTTTTTGCTAGAAAATTACTCAGAACCCCCAAACATTTTATTTATATATATATATATATATATATATATATATATATATATTTTAGCAGAGATCTTAGGGAATAAAATGGCGGTCATTGCAACTTTTTATCTGACGCGGTATTTGCGCAGCAATTTTTCAAACGCGTCTTTTTTAAAAAAAAAAAGTTTCATGAATTAAAAAAAAAAACAGAACAGTAAAGTTAGCCCAATTTTTTTGTATATTGTGAAAGATGATGTTACGCCCAGTAAATAGATACCCAACATGTCACGCTTTAAAATTGCACCCACTCCATAGGCGATGCTTTAAAAATTTTTACTGGTTACATGTTTAGAGTTTCAGAGGAAATCTAGTGCTAGAATTATTGCTCTCACTCTATCGCACGCGGCGATACCACACATGTGTGATTTTAACACTGTTTACATATGCGGGCGCTTCTGTGCGGGAGCTCGCGGGGATGGGACGCTTTCATTTTTTTTTTATTATTATTTATTTTACCTTTATTTTTATTTTTTTTACATTTTCTCTTTAATTTTTTTTTTCATCACTTTTATTCCTATTACAAGGAATGTAAACATCCCCTGTAATAGGAATATTGTGTGACAGGTACTCTTTATGGAGAGATATGGGTCAATAAGACCCCACATCTCTCCTCCAGGCTGGAAAGACAGAGATCAGAAAAAAAAACAGCGACCTCTGTTTTTTCAGCCGAGTTCACGGGCATTGTTTACATCACGTGACGTCATACATCACGCCCGGACCTCCGAGGCGCATAGAGATGACTGGTGACTATCTGGTCATCAGTCATCTCTACACTCAACTTTCACCGGCGACAAAACTGTCCTCCGGGCCGCCGATGGCATGGGCGGCCCGGGAGAAGCACCGGGGGATGTTCCCTCCCGTTGCCGATAAGAACAATCAAGCGGCTGAACTGCCGCTATGATCATTCTTATGGTGCAGAGAATCGCCGGCGGAGTAAAATGATATCTGAATGATGCATATAGGTGCCAGCATCATTCAGATATCACCACTTAAACACAACGTCTTTGGACGTCCGGCGGTCTGCAAGTGGTTAGAGAGTAACTCCACTTTCATAGAGAAAAAAAATAGCAAATAAAGAATAGTTCCCGTCAGTGCCACATAGCAGTGCCCGTCAGTGCTGCAGATCAGTGCCACCTATCAGTGCTGCTTATCAGTGCCCATCATTACTGCATATAAGTGCCTCATCATCAGTGCCAATCTGTACTGCCTCGTCAGTGTAGCCTAATCAGTGCCCATCAGTGTTGGAGAAAAATGTACTTATTTACAAAGTTTTGCGACAGAAACAGAATTTTTTTTTTTTTTCAAAATTTTCGGTCTATTTATTTGCAGAGCAAAAATATTGCAGAGATAATCAAATACCACCAAAAGAAAACTCTATTTGTGGGAACAAAATGATAAAAAAATGTGATGATGCATATAGGTGCCAGCATCATTCAGATATCACCACTTAAAGACAACATCTTTGGACGTCCGGCGGTCTGCAAGTGGTTAAAGAGTAACTCCACTTTCATAGAGAAAAAAATAGCAAATAAAGAATAAATTATATAGCGCATACAATTGCAAAACAAGTCATATTGTAATTGAATGTTATTAAAAATTACCTTTCATTTTCAATCTGCAGCCACTGCAATGTTCTGAGAATGCAATGCAATATGGATACCTGGAGGTGTTCTGTACACAGAATGTGTACAGAACGCCCCCCAGAAACATCATTTCCTGCTTGTGTGATTGGCTCACCAATTTTCCCAGAAGTCTGCACTAAGATGCAATTCAGATTTCAGGCATCCCATAGAACAAATATGTCATTTTTGGGGCGATACTCCCAATAGGAACATGTCTAAAAGGATGCAGGCCCAGCAGCTTTTCTAATTGGTGCCCTGCGGGTACACAGCTGATTGATAATTATGAAACCACTCTCATTAGATACACTTTCCCACATGGATACAGAGAGGCATGCAGGAATTTCTTCAGAATAGCAAAAGGTAGAAATCTGCAACAAAGTCTGTTAAAATCCTTGCAATGTATTAGCACAAGTTTATCAAATGGAAGTTTTCATCATTTTTTGGTAAAATATAAAAGATGAGTCCATTACTATGAGTCCAGCAGGGTAACATGCCGGCACGCGCCCACGGCTGGTCACGGTGTAAACAGGAAAAGCCGTTTATCGGCTTTTCCTCTACTCGGGTCTGCTCTCCTGACAGGGCAGTCTGTGCTGATGGTTTATCAGCGCAGCACCCCTACGATCGCCACCCTAGACCACCAGGGAGCCTGCCCAGGGACCACCAGGGATGTGCCCACCCAAGACCACCAGGGAGCCGATCCTGACCACCGGGGAAACCACCAGGTAAGAGGCACAGTGCCCAACATGGATGGCACTCAGTGCCACCTTCAGGTGCCACCCTAGGCCACCAGGGAATGGGCCCTATTAGTGAATATGTCACCTGCTGCCCACCAGTGCCCCCTATCAGTGTGTACCAGTGACCCTTTATCAGTGCCACCTACCAGTGCCTATGAGTTCCCGTCAGTGCCACATATCAGTGCCACCTATCAGTGCTGCTTATCAGTGCCCATCATTGCTGCATATAAGTGCCTCACCATCAGTGTCAATCTGTACTGCCTCATCAGTGCCCGTCAGTGTAGCCTCATCAGTGCCCATCAGTGTTGGAGAAAAATGTACTTATTTACAAAGTTTTGTGAAAGAAACGGAGAATTTTTTTTTTTTTTTCAAAATTTTCGGTCTTTATTTGTAGAGCAAAAATATTGCAGAGATAATCAAATACCACCAAAAGAAAGCTCTATTTGTGGGAACAAAATGATAAAAAAATGTGTTTGGGTATTGCCTTGCACGACCGCACAATTGTCATTCAAAGCGCAACAGCACTGAAAGCTGAAAATTGGTCTGGTAGGGAATTATTCTAAATGCATGGTATTGAAGTGGTTAAAATTGTACATGCCTGTGAAACAGCAACCAACTTTGGTAAACAAATCATCCCCTAAAAGATTTTACAGGTTATCATTTTGGGGTTAACCATGAATGATGGTCCCTAACAGCGTTACACGTGTTGCGCAATCGCTATTTTCATATGCAGGTGCACCCACCATGTGTTCATGTTCTGTTATTTTTACATTCTGTATGTGAAGGCGGGGAGCTGTATTTTTTTTTTCCTTAATGCTACTTGCTTTTTTTAACAGTGTGGCCCAGGACACATTGTAAGGGCAGCTGGAAGGGGAAGGTTGGAGGTGTGGTACCTTTGGCAGACAATGAAAATGATCGGGTGACTTTACAGGCTCGCCATCGCTACCATCTATAAGCCCCTTTCCAGCTGAAATAAATTTAAACTCAGTCTGAACTTTCTATAGCGGTATATAAACAGTGCTGGTAGAAAAGTTGTTATGCAGTTACATCCCTTTTGGGATAAAGGTTTCACCTATAAGAAAATGCATCCCTATCAGTGTAAAATTGTTTATCCCAACCCTTTAACTGACAATTTTGCTGGACAAAATAACGGATTTACTGGCAGAATCAATAGGTAATATAACTATGTTACCAGGGGGACTCAAAAAACATACTGTGACTTTATAGTACATCCATGGAGACATGTAAAGTTACTAATAATTCTATTTAATTAGCTTTCATTTTTAATTTTGATGCTGTCAGTATGTGTCATACAGTATATTATAACTACTCAGAAGAATAGTTACTTTTTATACTTGTACTTCATTAAAAATGCAATAAGGAAGCTTAAACTGTGAAAATTATAGCAGTAATTTGCATGACACGTAGCTGTGATTATTATTCAGGTTTTTGTACTTCATGTATGCATGCCTATTATTAAAATGTTCAGGTTACTCTTTCCATTATGTAAGATTTGAATGATGTGATTTCTATGGCTATTATTTATGCCTGAATAATTTAATTTTATTTTGACCATTGTTTATTTCATCTTCCATTTTTCACATTAAATCAAGAACAATGTAAAACCTGGATATATTAGTGATATATTTTTTCATTTGAAAATACTGATTCATTATCATTAAATGTTTTTAAGTGATTCTTATGACTATGTACCAATTCTAATCTAATTATAATGTCATTTTACGTCACATTTATATGTCTTTACTGTTGTGTAAACGATGTTTGAAGAGTTTAGTTTATTCCCATATTCACGCTCTTCTTTTGTCCTGCTTTTCTCTATTAAATAGCCTATTTGATTACTGTTGGACTAGTTTTGGATATGGCTTGAAATTAATAAAAGGACTAAATAGAAGAAAAAAAATGTTCATACACACATCACGTGAAAGCAATAAAAAATAAATGGTCACATTTTTAATGCTTGTCAAGTCTACGTTCCTGGCTCCCGGGTCCAGCAATCTTCCTTGATTCATATGACCGGCTTGCCAAAACCGCCTGCTGCAGGATGAATACAGGGTTAATAGCCCTGCACTGTACAATGTTGATGCAGAGGTTCTGCTCAAAGGAGGATAAGGAAAGCATTAGGAGTCTGCTGGATCAAGGAGTTAGGTAAATATTTCACCCTCTTCTAAAACCCCTACTGCAAGGGGGGTTGTGCCCTGACTTGGACTTTAAGAATGGCCAGTAACACTTTTTGAGGCTTTTGGCTCTCTGTCCTGCCTATTTATGAAAGCTAGGGTCCCCACTGTCAATTAGGAATCTGAGTGGTCTCCGATCATGTGATCACTATGTCAGCTCTGACGTAGTGATCCTTTGCACACTGAAGGTTCCATTGACAAAAATGAAAGCCATCAGCCTACAGATGAAAATCTGATTGTAAATGGTAAATTTTGCTATTTTTTTAAATAATAAACATGTCATACTTACCTACTCTGTGCAATGTTTTTGCTCAGAGCAGCCCTGATCCTTGTCAGCACCCTTGCCAGTGCTCCTGGCTCCTCCTCTTCTCAGTGTGTCAACATAGAAAGCTGCTTCCTATTGTGGCACACCAGTGGGCCGCCTCACTCCCTTGTCACAGAATTTGATTGATAACTGCAGAGGCCAATGGCTCCCACTGCTATCAATCTGCCCTGTGAGGAGGGAGAGCGCAAAGAGAGATGCTGCTCTCAGGCACAGCGATGGATTGAAATCGGGCTCAGGTAAGTATGGGGGGGGGGGGGGCTGCAAGCAGAGAATGCATTAAGGTAAAAGAAAACTTCTGCCTTTTGAACCACATTAACTTACAAATAACATTTTGTTTTTCTTTTCTTTTTTTCTTTTTTTTTTGTGTATTTTTTTTTAGTGTACCAAGTAAGAACCTTCTAGAGTATAAATCTATCTCTGTCTGTCTTTCTATACAGTATATATCACAGTTATGCAAATTAGTCATACAGTAAGGCACCTTTCACACAATCGGCCCGCTCAAATCCGCCTGCCTGTTTTTCTGGTGGACGTGATCAGAACCTCCAGTATCCTCTATGGAGTGGCGGGTGTCAGCGGACACAGGTCCGCTGACGCCTTCTGCCATCTGATCCGATCCTGCCTGCCAAAAACTGATAGACGGTGTTCCTATTTTTCATTCATCCGGCGGATCAGATCAGATGGCATCGGATGGAAACGGCAGGCGGACTGCTTCCATTTCATTGCCCCATAGAGGAGAGTGGATCTGTGTCCGCTCCGCTGAGCAGAGCGGACACAGGCCTGTCATCTGCTTGCTCTGGGATTAGCGGAACGATCCCCCACTGGACAAGCGGATTCCGCTTAGCTTAGGTGCCTGTATGAAAGGGACCTAATGTGCCATGAGCCCCTGGATCCCCTATCAACCCCACCTTGCTGCACTGTACTACCTTAGTGGGCTGCTGCCCATCACGCCATTAAGCCTAGTACAGACGAGCTGAATGCCGTGCGACATCAGCCGATTCAATAAAAAACAGCCGACATTCAACCCATGTGTATGGCAGCCGGTCTGACAGAAGCCAGCTCCTAACTTTTTCAGCTGGCTCCTAGATTCCAAGCAAATTTGTCAAGCCCTTCCATACAGGACCTAAGTGCACGTTTGCATGTGTGAGTATTAAAAAAAACATGTTGTCAACATTATTGCTATAATAAGACCACCCTTTGTGATAGCTTGGGCAGTGACAAGTCATCTTTACTGAGAGATCAGGGGTCTATAAGATCAAACTAACGGCTGCTGGAGGGCACCTGGTATAGTGCTGTTTCACTATTTGCCCTCCTACTTGGTGGTGCTCCACTGCACCCATGTGGCCTTCTTCACACGTGCTGCCTATTTTGAGATAGGCTACTACACATGAGCTCCCTGCCTCTTCCTCTTTGGAACTAGGACACCAGATAAGCAACATCTCTTGGTTCTCTTGACTAAGAGCACAGAGAGTGGTTTCTACTCGCTGATCCTGAGTTAAAGCGGCCTACAAGTGATTGCCTTCGAGGCACCCCCCCCAATCCAGCTGCTGAGGAGATCATGATTACCCCATGTACTCATTATTCATACACAGTGGACCATAAGCAGAAAGGTAAGGGGTCAAATGGGCTCAGGGTCAGACTTTAGCCATATTGGGGGTTTGTAGTAAATTGGTTCAAGGTCCTGGTCGTTATGACTCTCTACCTCCCGCTGGTCATTCTGTAAACCCATTGACCACACCAGCCTCATCCATCCTGTCTATAGAATTGTGTGCCACTGTGTAAGAGTTCATGGGCAGAATGACTTGTCTTGTTAAGGCCTTAAACAACAGGGGTCATGGGTCCTGTATAGCTTGGAATCATATATCCATTCTCATGGATCCTTCTGCACATAGTCAGTTGTAACTTGTGCCTTCAGCCATACACTGCTGCATAAATGGCTTTGTGGATACACTTTGCCAAATTTCTAGGAATATGCACATATGCACAAGATCATCAGCCTTAAAGCGATTGTAAACCTTTATCTTACATTTGTATTTTATATATAATTTGAAATAACAAACATGTTATACTTACCTGCTCTTTGCACAGAGCAGCCCCAATCCTCCGCTGGCATTCCTGCCCCCCCCCGACAAGTGCCCACAATAGCAAGCCGCTTGCTATGGGGGCACTCGTGCAGGCTTGCTCCAGAGCTGGCTCCTTGTGTCCATATATGCACAGCCCGGCCCCGCCCCACCGATAGGGCCACTGTTCTTGTGCACATTGCTTGATTGAGGCAAAGATAATCATAAGGGGTAGGGTGCTGCACTCAGAAGATTTTTTAACCTTAATGCAGAAAATGCAATAAAAAACTTTAGCCTTTAGAACCACTTTAAATGCTCATCAACTGAGCGACTGTGCAATAAATGCCTTGAAAGGTTACCCTTTGAAGGAGACTGTCTTCTTGGTCCCGCATTGGATATGTATATTAATTATATCATCAGGGGTCAGAGTGCTCCCCTACCCCAGAAAAAAATGCTCACTCCTGTACTAAAAGATCCATGCTTGACAGTAGGCAAGATGCACTAGTTTTTGTACTCCTCACCTGGTTGCCGCAACACACAATTGACACCATCTGAACCAAATACATTTATCTTGGTCTCATCAGACCACGGGACATGATTCCAGTAATCCATGTCCTTAGTCTGCTTGTCTTCAGCCAATTGTTTGCGGGCTTACTTGTGCATCATCTTTAGAAGAGGCTTCCTGCTGGGACGACAGCCATGCATACCAATTTGATGCAGTGTGCGGGGTATGGTCTGAGCACTGACGGGCTGACATCCCCCCCCACCCCTTCAACCTAAAACAGGGACATATTTTTGCAAATTTGCAAGAAACCAGCCAAGACCTCTTGTAAAGTAATGGGCGATGCCTTTTAGCCTTTTCATCTTTCTGGTCCCAGAACATCTCAGACGCTTAGGTCTGATGTGTTGTTTTCAGGAACTACAAACTGGAGTTTTACGTTGTACTTCCTCCTTTCCACTTCATGTCCTCCAATTTGTGTACTTCCATGCCATGGCAGGCAGATCAGCTTTCTGCAGATGAACCTTTTCATGGTTCTCAAACTAAATGGAGGGGTTTGGCCCATTCTGGGTTTATATTGCTCAATTTGTCAACCCTACAGGTTCAGAAGTTTCACATGGAAAATTCCAGGTTGGTTATTGCCTGCCTCCTTCCTGTAGATTTTCTGACCTTGATAGATATGCGGTTTGCCTATCCGCATTTTCCAAATTTTCTTCCTTTTTAATTGTATCTGCATTAGACAGTCAGCATTACCAATTTGTTGCCTATACTTGGCCCTCTGAGTTTTCCCCAAGATGCTTGCCCTGCTTCATTCTTAGAGAATTTGCATTGTGGGGAACACAAATGATCTCCCATTAAAGGGTTGCTCCACTTTTGTGGGGAAAAATGTGAAATAATAAATAAATAATATACAGGTGTGCTCAAAAGTTCACATGCCATGGCAGAAATCTGGAAATTTTTGCATGAACCACTTGCCAACCGCCGACGGCTCCATTGCGCAGCTTGCCGTCTATAAACGGCAATCGGCACAGCCGCAGTAGCGGGCGGGCGCGCAACGCTGGTAACGCGCGCTTGTGCCCACCACACTCTACCTGAGCGTGGCCACGGGTCAAGCGGACTTGATGACTGTCGGCGACCCGCAATCGCCTTCTAGAAAGGAAGAACGAGAAACCGCCAATGTAAACACGGTGGTTCCTCGTTCTGTCAGTGGGCATGACAGTGATCTACTGATCCCTGTTATCGGGATCAGTTAGATCTGTCATGCCCCTGCCAGTCCAGCCTCCACACAGTTAGAACACGCCTAGGGAACACAGTTAACCCCTAGATCGTCCCCTGCAGGTTAACTCTTTCCCTGCCAGTGACATTTATACAGTAATCAGTGGCTATTTTTAGATCTGATCGCTGTATAAATGTCAATGGTCCCAAAAAAAGTGTCAAAAATGTCCGACATGTCCACCGCAATATTGCAGTCCCGATAAAAATCACAGATCATCGCCATTACCAGTAAAAAAAGAAATAGTGAAAACGCCATAAATGAATTCTTGTGGTTTGTAAACGCGGCAACTTTTGCTCAAACCAATCAATAAATGCCAATTGCAATATTATTTATCAAAAATATGTAGAAAAATATATGCCAAAACTGATGAATAAATTATTTTTTTATATTTTTTTTTTTTGGATATGTATTATAGTAAAAAGTAAAAAATATTGTTTATTTTTCAAAATTTACGCTTTTTTTTGTTTATAGCACAAAAAATAAAAACCGCAGAGGTGATCAAATACCACCAAAAGAGTGGAGTGTGGAGAAAAAAAGGACACCAATTTTGTTTTGGTACAGTGTCGCATGACCGCACGATTGTCAGTTAAAGTGACGCAGTGCCGAATCGCAAAAATTGCTCTGGTTAGGAAGGGGGTAAATCCTACCGGGGCTGAAGTGGTTAATATTGAAAATATGACTGATCATGCCAAAAACTGTCTTTTATTTAAAACGATTGTAAACCGCGGCAGCTGTAATAAAAAAAAAAACACCTGCAAGGCAATGGCATAATGTACTAGTATGCATCGCATACTAGCACATTATAAAATGCTCACCTTGGAACAAAGCCCTACAAAGCCCCTCACCGCTGAGAGGGCTGTCATCTTCCCCTGGTATTTCTTTGCGGTACACACACTCTGGCTCTGTGATTGGCCAGAGCTACAATGACGTCACTCCCGTGCATGCATGTGGGAGCCCTTGGTTCGAGCACGAAGCTCTGAAGGTCCAGCAAGGTATGTCAGACCTTCAGAGCGCATGCACCGGTGACATAACTAGCTGCATCCCCTGGAATGTTACATACCCTGGAATGTTTGGCCCTGGTACAGACACACAAGGTGACACACACACAGGTTAAAATGGCAATAAAAAGTTAATTTTCCACATCTGCAGCTTTTTAAATTGCAATTGGTGTCTGTGTATAAATAGTTGATGAGTTTGTTAGATTTCACGTGGATGCACTGAGCAGGCTAGATACTGAGCCATAGAACTGTCAAAAGACCTGTGTAACAAGGTAATTGAACTTTATAAAGACATTCAAAGCCTTGAATATGCAAGTCAGTACTGTTCAATCACTTATTAAAAATTGGAAAATTAGGGGATCTCTTGATGCCAAGCCAAGGTCCGGTAGACCAAGAAAGATTGCACCCACAGCTGCCAAAATGTGCAGCATACAAAGAAAAACCCATGGGTAGTGACAGGAGAAATACAGGCTGTCCTCGAAATACATGGTGTTGTTTCAAGGAGCACAATACTTTGACACAAAAATTAACTGCATGGTTGAGTTGCCAGAAATAAACCTCAACTGTGCCAATGCCACAGAAAAGTCTGGTTACAATATTCTTGACAACACCTGGACACACCTCACAGCTTCTGACACATTGGTGATGAGACCAAAATAGAGCTTTATGATTACAGCCATAAACACTATGTTTGGACAAGGGTCAACAAGGCCTGAAGCAACAAAAATAGCATCCCCACTGTGAAGCATGGTAAGATCTCGGGTCTAATAGACCATGCTATCACAAAGCGTATAAAGCATTCCCTGTGGAGATTTTTAAGTATAGTTTGGTTCCATTCCACGAGCGTGCACAATTTTAAAGAGTGACATGTTAGGTATCTATTTACTCAGTGTAACATCATTTTTTATATTTTACCAAACAGTTGGTTATTATATTGTATTTTTGTGCTTTGAAATTAAAGTAAAGTGTACTTGTTTCAAAAAAATTGCGTTTGAAAAAACGCTACACAACACCATCTATTTTATCGTCTAGGGCCTCTGCTAAAAAAATATACAGTATCTCAGAAAAGTGAGTACACCCCTCACATTTTTGTAAATATTTTATTATATCTTTTGATGTGACAACACTGAAGAAATGACACTGCTACAATGTAAAGTAGTGATTGTACAGCTTGTGTAAATTTGCTGTCCCCTCAAAATAACTCAACACACAGCCATTCATGTCTAAACCACTGGCAACAAAAGTGAGTACACCCCTAATTGAAAATGTCCAAATTGGGCCCAAAGGGTCAATATTTTGTGTGGCCACCATTATTTTCCTGTTCTGTGTGGAACCTGTCTTGTTAAACTGCTGTATGGTCTTGGCCACCGTGCTGCAGCTCAGTTTCAGGGTCTTGCCAATCTTCTTATAGCCTAGGCCATCTTTATGTAGAGCACCAATTCTTTTTTTCAGATCCTCAGAGAGTTCTTTGCCATGAGGTGCCATGTTGAACTTCCAGTGACCAGTATGAGAGTGTGAGAGTGATAACACCAAATTTAACACACCTGTTCCCCATTCATACCTGAGACCTTGTAACACTGATGAGTCACATGTCACCGGGGAGGGAAAATGGCTAATTGGGCCCAATTTGGACATTTTTACTTAGGGGTGGTACTCACTTTTGTTGCCAGCAAATTAGACATTAATGGCCATGTGTTGGGTTATTTTGAGGGGTCAGCAAATTTACACTGTTATACAATCTGTACACTCACTACTTTACATTGTAGCAAAGTGTCATTTCTTCAGTGTTGTCACATGAAAAGATAGAATAAAATATTTACAAAAACGTGAGGGGTGTATTCACTTTTGTGAGATACTGTGTATGTGTATATATATATATATATATATATATATATATATATATATATATATATATATATAGTGTTTGGGAGTTTCAAAGTAGTTTTCTAGTAAAAAAATGCTTATTTTTACACTTATGGGAGACTTGTTAGAATAGGCCGAGGGCTTAAAGCGGAGACCCGCCACCGCCCCTTTATACAGTAGCTGCTGACTTTTAACATTAGGACACTTACCTGTCCTGGAGTCCAGCGATGTCAGCACCACCACTGATCTTCGGATCGGCTGGTCAGGTGCAGCCGCATCCATTGCGGGTAAGGGAACCCGGCAGTGGAGCCTTTCAGCCTCACGCCGAGCCCCTACTGCACATGCGCAAGCCACCGCTGTGCTTTCTCACTGGCCGGAGGAGGGAGCAGGACTGCTGACGTTAGCGGCCACGGCCCAGGCTCCCAGATGTGGGGGAAAAGGACACATGTCAAAGACAAGTATCCTCTCCCCCCCAAAAGGTGCCAAATGTGACACCTGAGGGGGGGGAGGAATCCGATGAGCGGAAGTTCGACGTTTGGGTGTAACGCCGCTTTAAGTGGTTAAAAACCCTGCAATGTACTGTACGTTGATCGCCCAGAGGGTATGTTTTTTCTCAACAAAAGTGGACTAAAGAAAAAGTTGTCCCTGTCATCCCAACATTCAATAGATGGTACAGAGGTTTGGTTGGATCCACAAATTCTAGTAGACATCGCTAAACCCATCTTACAGATTGGAGTGCTAGGTCTGACACTGGACACAAATTTGTACCGAACCCTTTTACATTGTTCCTTTGTTCTTATGCCAGGACCCATCAGGCCAGAGGAGGCCATTGATCTGTGCATGCATGATGGTCATGGATCTAATGGTCTTGGGACCCTATTGCTTCCTTCAAAACTGAGGCTATCTGGGAGTGGGAGGGGTTATATAGGGGGTTGTTTCTGCAGATTTTTTTCCCAGTGTCCAGTCAATCTAAGGTAGCTGCGCATAAGGCCCCTTTCACACATGCGGACCGTTTGTTTTTCATCCATTCATTGACGGATGAAAAACAGTCGTCAACGCATCTCTATGGAAAAAGGGATGATCATTCATTTACATCCGTTTACATTTGCTTCCATCAACATCTCTTTTTTGGAACAGATCAAAGCCCTATTTTTCGTCCTGTCTGTTTTAAGCAGAAGTAAACACAGAGATTTAACAGTTTGAAAAAACAGTTACATTTAAGGCACATGCTGGGAATGTAACTGTCATATTTAATGTTCTCTCAAACAAACTGTCAAACCATCCAATGGCTGGTTTTATAACTGATCATATGTGAAGCATCATGGCAGTTGACGATTAACCGCTTAAGGACGTCATTCCATGCAATAGACAGTGGGATCGCATGCGCTGATTGGCCAGAGGGGTAGCCAATCAGCAGGTCCAGTGGACCCGCCAATCGTTCCCCAGAGAGGCAGAACGGCGATCTGCCAATGTAAACAAGGTAGATTGCATTCTGACAGGGAAGAACACAGTGATCTTGTGTTCCTGTATGTAAACAAGCACCAACTAGGGACACACTTAACCCTTTTTCGCCCTTGGTGTTAACCCCTTCCCTGCCAGTGTCATTACTACAGTTACCGTGCATTTTTTAGCACTGATCACTGTAATAATGTCACTGGCTCCCAAAAAAGTGTCAAGTGTCAATTAGGCTTCTGAATTGTCTGCCGCAGTGTCACAGTCCTGCTAAAAATCGCTGATCGCTGCCATTACTAGTAAAAAATAAAAATACCATAAAAATATCCCATAGTTTGTAGATGCGATAACTATTGCGCAGACCAATCAATATACACTTATTGGGATTTTTTACCAAAAATATGTAGTAGAATACATATTGGCCTAGATTGATGAAGGAATTCGATTTTTTACATTTTTCTTTATTGGGTATGTTTCATAGCAGAAAGTAAAAAATATTGTGTTTTTTCTTTTCAAAATTGTCGCTCTTTTTTTGTTTCTAGTGCAAAAAATAAAAACTACAGAGGTGATCAAATACCACCAAAAGAAAGCTCTATTTGTGGGAAAAAGGACATCAATTTTATTTGGGTACAGCATCACACGACCGAGCGATTGTCAGTAGAGTTGAGCGGGCGCCTGGATGTTCGGGTTTGGCCGAACTTCGTGAAAAAGTTTGAATTCGACCCCGAACTTGACCCCGAACTCCATTGAAGTCAATGGTGACCCGAACTTTTGGGCACAAAAATGGCTCTAAAAAAGTCCTGGAAAGGGCTAGAGGGCTGCAAAAGGAAGCAAAATGGGGGCCCTGCAAACAAATGTGGATAGTGAAATAACTTAAAATCACATAAAAAAAAAAATGGAGGAGGAGGTGGATGTGGAGTAGGGGGTTGTGGAGGCCATGACCATGGTGGTGTAGGTGGTGGAAGTGGCGTTGGAGGAGGAGGAGGAGGTAGCCAACACTGTTTTTTGTTTGTTTGGTTTTTTTTCTAATTGGGGTAGCCCCCAAAATATTGAGACATATTAAAAAAAAAAAAAAAAAGGATACGTTCACTTAAGTATACCAATGGCTGTGTGAAGCCAGTATAAATGGCTATTCTGCACAAGGTACAGACAAGTCTTGTGGGATCCATGCCTGGTTCATTTTAATAAAGGTTAGCTTGTCCACATTGGCTGCGGACAGTTGTCACTGTCTGTGATAACGCCCCCTGCCGTGCTAAACACACGTTCAGACAATACTCTGGCTACAGGGCAGGCCAGCACCTCCAGGGCATAAAGGGCAAGCTCAGGCCATATGCCCATTTTGGAGACCCAGAAGTTTAATGGGGCAGACCCATCAGTCAGTACGTGTAGGCGTGTGCGCACATACTATTCCACCATGTTGCTGAAATGCTGCCTCCTGCTAAGACATTGCCTATCAGCTGGTGGTGTTGTTTGTTGTGGCGTGCTGCTGACAAAGCTTTTCCACATTTCGGCCATGCTAACCCTGCCTTCTTAGGTGCTGGCGGTACCACAGCTGCGTTGGCGACCTCTTCCTCCTCCTCTGCCTTCGCCTTGTGCTTCCACTGAGCCCCCGGTGTCATTTGGGAATGCCCTCAGCAGCGCGTCTACCAGCGTGCGCTTGTAGTCGTGCATCTTCCGATCACGCTCCAGTGAGGGAATTAAGGACGGCACGTTTTCCTTGTAATGGGGATCCAGCAGGGTGGCCACCCAGTAATCAGCACAAGTTACAATGTGGGCAACTCGGCTGTCATTGCGCAGGCACTGCAGCATGTAGTCGCTCATGTGTGCCAGGCTGCCCAGAGGCAAAGACAAGCTGTCCTCTGTGGGAGGTGTATCATCTGTGTTCTCTGTATCCCCCCAGCCACGCTCCAGTGATGCCCACGAGCTGTGTTGGGTGCCACCCTGCTGTGAACACAGTTCCTCCTCCTCCTCATCATCCTCGTCCTCCTATCCTCCAGTACTGTGCCCTGGCTTGAAAATGTTTTACCTCGCCTATGCTGGTGCAGGAACCCACCCTCCGAGCCACTTGTGAATGACTGGCCTGATGACCGTGGAAATTACCCCTCTTCCTCCTCCTCCTGTGCCACATCCTCTTCCATCATCGCCCAAAGTGTTTTTTCAAGGAGATATAGAAGTGGGATAGTAACGCTGAGAACAGTGTCATTGGCACTGGCCATGTTGATGGAGTACTCGAAACACCGCAATATGGTACACAGGTCTCGCATGGAGGCCCACTCGTTGGTGGTGAAGTAACGCAGAGCGACTGACCCGTGCGTGCTGCAGCTGAAACTCCACTATTGCCTGCTGCTGCTCGCACAGTCTCTCCAGCATGTGCAAGGTGGAGTTCCACCTTGTGGGTACAGTGCATAGGAGGCGGTGAGCGGGAAGGCCGAAGTTCCGCTGCAGCGCAGACAGGCGAGCAGCAGCAGGGTGAGAACGCCGAAAGCCCGCACAGACGGCCCGCACTTTCTGCAGCAGCTCTGTTATATCCGGGTAGTTTTTTTAGAAATTTTTGCACCACCAAATTCAGCACATGCGCCAGGCAAGGGATGTGTGTCAAACCGGCTAGGCCCAGAGCTGCTACAAGATTTCACCCATTATCGCACACCACCAGGCCGGGCTTGAGGTTCAGTGGCAACAACCACTCATCGGTCTGTTGTTCAATGCCCGTCCACAGCTCCTGCGCAGTGTGGGGTTTATCCCCCAAACATATCAGTTTTAAAACAGCCTGCTGTCATTTCCCCATGGATGTGCTGAAGTTGGTGGTGAAGGTGTTACGCTGACCGGATGAGGAGGTGGTAGAGGAGGAGGAAGTTGAGTAGGAGGCAACAGGAGGCAAAGAGAAATGCCCTGCAATCCTCGGTGGCAGAAGGACATGTGCCAAACTGCTATCCGCCTCAGGCCCACCCACCACTACATTTGCCCAGTGTGCAGTTAGCGAGATATAGCATCTCTGCCCATGCTTACTGGTCCACGTATCAGTGGTTATGTGGACCTTGCCACAGATGGCGTTGCGCAGTGCACACTTGATCTCATCCCCGACTTGTTTGTGCAGGGAAGGGATGGCTCGCCTGGAAAAGTAGTGGTGGCTGGGAACCACGTACTGTGGGACAGCCACCGCCATCAGGTTTTTAAAACTGTCCGTGTCCACCAGACGGAATGACAGCATTTCAAAGGCGAGGAATTTTGAAATGCTGGCATTCAGGGCCAGGGATCGCGAGTGGGTAGGGGGGTACTTCCTCTTTCTCTCCAGTGTTTGGGAGATGGAGAGCTGTAAGCTTCCATGGGACAATGGTGTGGAAATGCTTGGGGACGGTGGCGGACATGATGGCATTGCTGTCACATCGTCTGATTGCTTTGTGGCAGGTGACACTGCCACTGTAGAGGTGGAGGAAGAGGCCGAGGTAGCAGCAGAAGAGGAAGCAGGAGCAGCCCGAGACCTTTCTTGGAATTTGAGGTGCTTATTCCACTTCAGCTCGTGCTTTGCATGTAGATACCTGGTCATGCAGGTTGTGCTCAGGTTTAGAACATTTATGCCTCGCTTCAGGCTCTGATTGCACAGTGTGCAAACCACTCGTGTTTTGTCGTCAGCACATTGTCTGAAGAACTGCCACGCCAGGGAACTCCTTTGAGCTGCCTTTGGTGTGCTAGGTCCCTGGGTGTCGTGGGTAGTAGCAGGCATACTGTTTAGGGGACGGTCGCTCCGCTTTTGCAACCTGCTTCCTCTTTTGCTGTGCTGGTGCCTCTGTGCAACCACCACCGCTTCCTCCAAACTGCACACGTCACATGAACTTAATTACATGTGGGGTCTAGGACCACATCATCTTCCACTTACTCTTCACCACTGCCCTCCTTGTCAGTCTGCACACTGTAGAAAGCCGCAGCAGTTTTGTCATCATCAGAGACGTGCTGCGGTGGTGTTTCCATGTCCTCATCCTGAAACAGTAGTGGTTGAGCATCGGTGCACTCAATGTCTTCCACTTCTGGGGCAGGGCTATGTGGATGGCCCACGAAATGCACACCAGCAGAGTCATCAAAAAGCATAAGAGACTGCTGCATGACTTGGGGCTCAGACTGCTTGGCTGATATACAGTGGGCTGAGGTGAAAGGCAGATGGCCATGGGGTTCAATTGCCAACTCTGAGACAATGTGAAGGAACTGGAGGCATTGTCAGCCACCCAATCTACTATCGCCTGTACTTGTTCTGGCCTCACCATTCGTTGAGCGGCATTCGGGCCTACCATATAACGTTGAAGGTTCTGTCATGTACTCTTACCTGATGAAGGTGTTTCACTTGTGTGTGTAGCTGGCACAGATCGACCACGTCCTCTCCTTGCAACAGGAGCTTCACCAACACCAGCAGCACCATGACCACATCCCTTATTTGACGCTTTCCTCATTCTGGACACAAATGTACTATTTAGCACAAATTTATATTATTTTTTATAACTCTAATCTGTCCCTCACACCAGCAGCAGGAACATCTCCCTACACCAGTATGAGATGATTTTATAACGCTAATATGTCCCTCACACCAGCAGCCGAAACCTCTCCCTACACCAGTATGAAATTATTTTATAACGGTAATCTGTCCCACACCACAAGCAGGAACCTCTCCCTATACCAGTATGAGATGATTTTATAACGCTAATCTGTCCCTCACACCTGCAACAGGAACCTCTCCCTACACCACTATGAGATTATTTTATAACGCTAATCTATCCCTCACACCAGCGGTAGGAACCTCTCCCTATACCAGTATGAGATGATTTTATAACGCTAATCTATCCCTCACACCAGCAGCAGGAACCTCTCCCTACACCAGTATGAGATGATTTTATAATGCTAGTCTGTCCCTCGCACCAGCAGCAGGAACCTCTCCCTACACCAGTATGAGATGATTTTATAATGCTAATCTGTCCCACACACCAGCAGCAGGAACCTCTCCCTACTCCAGTATGAGATGATTTTATAACACTAATCTGTCCCTCACACCAGCAGCAGGAACCTCTCCCTATACCAGTATGAGATGATTTTATAACGCTAATATGTCCCTCACACCAGCAGCAGGAACCTCTCCCTACACTAGTATGAGATGATTTTATAACGGTAATCTGTCCCTCACACCAGCAGCAGGAACCTCTCCCTATCCCAGTATGAGATGATTTTATAACGCTAATCTGTCCCTCACACCAACAGCAGGAACCTCTCCCTATACCAGTATGAGATGATTTTATAACGCTAATCTGTCCTTCACACCAGCCCAGGAACCTCTCCCTACCCCAGTATGAGATGATTTTATAACGGTAATCTGTCCCTCACACCAGCAACAGGAACCTCTCCCTATACCAGTATGAGATGATTTTATAACGGTAATCTGTCCCTCACACCAGCAGCAGGAACCTCTCCCTATACCAGTATGAGATGATTTTATAACGCTAATATG
The DNA here is from genome assembly GCA_018402905.1 of Glandirana rugosa. NCBI lineage: Eukaryota > Metazoa > Chordata > Amphibia > Anura > Ranidae > Glandirana > Glandirana rugosa. The sequence continues at coordinate 629,253 of BLSH010039733.1, forward strand.
TCCCTCACACCAGCAGCAGGAACCTCTCCCTATACCAGTATGAGATTACTTTATAACGCTAATCTATCCCTCACACCAGCAGCAGGAACCTCTCCCTATACCAGTATGAGATGATTTTATAACTCTAATATGTCCCTCACACCAGCAGCAGGAACCTCTCCCTACCCCAGTATGAGATGATTTTATAATGCTAATCTGTTCCTCACACCAACAGCAGGAACCTCTCCCTATACCAGTATGAGATGATTTTATAACGCTAATCTATCCCTCAAAACAACGGCAGGAACCTCTCCCTATACCAGTATGAGATGATTTTATAATGCTAATCTGTCCCTCACACCAGCAGCAGGAACCTCTCCCTACACCAGTATGAGATGATTTTATAACGGTAATCTGTCCCTCACACCAGCAGCAGGAACGTCTCCCTATACCAGTATGAGATGATTTTTTAACGGTAATCTGTCCCTCACACCAGCAACAGGAACCTCTCCCTATACCAGTATGAGATGATTTTATAACGGTAATCTGTCCCTCACACCAGCAGCAGGAACCTCTCCCTACCCCAGTATGAGATGATGTTATAATGCTAATCTGTCCCTCACACCAACAGCAGGAACCTCTCCCTATACCAGTATGAGATGATTTTATAACGCTAATCTATCCCTCACACCAGTGGCAGGAACCTCTCCCTATACCAGTATGAGATGATTTTATAACGCTAATCTGTCCCTCACACCAGCAGCAGGAACCTCTCCCTACACCAGTATGAGATGATTTTATAACGGTAATCTGTCCCTCACACCAGCAACAGGAACCTCTCCCTATACCAGTATGAGATGATTTTATAACGGTAATATGTCCCTCACACCAGCAGCAGGAACCTCTCCCGATACCAGTATGAGATGATTTTATAATGCTAATATGTCCCTCACACCAGCAGCAGGAACCTCTCCCTACACTAGTATGAGATGATTTTATAACGGTAATCTGTCCCTCACACCAGCAGCAGGAACCTCTCCCTACCCCAGTGTGAGATGATTTTATAATGATAATCTGTCCCTCACACCAGCAGCAGGAACCTCTCCCTACACCAGTATGAGATAATTTTATAATGCTAATCTGTCCCTCGCACCAGCAGCAGGAACCTCTCCCTACACCAGTATGAGATGATTTTATAACGCTAATCTGTCTCTCACACCAGCAGCAGGAACCTCTCCCTATACCAGTATGAGATGATTTTATAACGCTAATATGTCCCTCACACCAGCAGCAGGAACCTCTCCCTACCCCAGTATGAGATAATTTTATAATGCTAATCTGTCCCTCACACCAACAGCAGGAACCTCTCCCTATACCAGTATGAGATGATTTTATAACGCTAATCTATCCCTCACACCAGCAGCAGGAACCTCTCCCTATACCAGTATGAGATGATTTTATAACGCTAATCTATCCCTCACACCAGCGGCAGGAACCTCTGCCTATAGCAGTATGAGATGATTTTATAACGCTGATCTATCCCTCACACCAGCAGCAGGAACCTCTCCCTATACCAGTATGAGATGATTTTATAACGGTAATATGTCCCTCACGGCGGCGGCAGGAACCTCTCCCTATACCAGTTTGATATGATTTTATAACAGTAATATGTCCCTCACGCTTGTTGATTGGCTGCCCTGCAGCTATTCAAAAGGCGTGAAAAATCCCCAAACCCGGACTTTTTACTTTACAGTTCAGGTTCGCTCAACTCTAATTGTCAGTTAACCACTTAAGGACCAGAAGGATTTACCCACTTCCTGACCAGGCCATTTTCTGCCATATAGCACTGCGTTGCTTTAACTGACAATTGCGTGGTTGTCCGACGTTGTACCCAAACAAAATTGATGTCCTTTTTTCCCCACAAATAGAGCTTTCTTTTGGTGGTATTCGATCACCTCTGCGGTTTTTATTTTTTGTGCTATAAACTAAAAAAAGAGTGACAATTTTGAAAAAAAAAACTTTTTTTTACTTTTTGCTATAATAAATATCCAAAATATAAATGTAAAAAAACACATTTTTTCACCAGTTTAGGCCAATATATATTCTACTTATTTTTGGTAAAAAAGATCCCAATAAGCGTATATTGATTGCTTTGCGCATAAGTTATAGCGTCTACAAAATAGGGGATAGATTTATAGTATTTTTTTTCTTTGTTTACTAGTAATGGCAGCGATCAGCGATTATTAGCGAGACTGTGACATTGCGGGGGACAAATCAGACACTTTTGGCACTTTTTTTAGGACCACTGACATCTATACAGCGATCAGAGCTAAAAATAGCCTCTGATTACTGTATAAATGTCACTCGCAGGGAAGGGGTTAACACTACTGGTGATCAGTGGGTTAACTGTGTTCCCTGCTAGGTGTTTCTAACTGTATTGAGGCTGGCCTGACTCGAGGAGGAGAGAGATTGCTGTTCCCGATTACTGGGAACAAACGATCTCACTCAACTCCCCTGACAGAACAGGGATCTGCTTTGTTTACACTGGCAGATTCCCATTCTCTCTCTGCGGGGAACGATCACAGGTGGCACGATCGCTGATTGGCTCCCCTGCTTGGCAGTGGGCGTGTGCATGTCCACAGTGGCTCGTTCTCGTGCCAACGTACAATGATGGTGATATGCGGGAACGAGCCACATTGCTGCAGTAAAACGATGGTGGGCTGTTGTTAAAGTAACGCAGTGCCGCATCGCAAAAAATGGCCTGGTCATGAAGGGGGTAAAACCTTCCAGGGCTGAAGTGATTAAACAGAGGCCAAGATGGCAGCTTCCTATGTTAAAAATGATAGCAGGGTTTACTTTCACTTTAAGGACGCTAGCTGGCAGATGTAAGAAGACTGATGACTGAATGATGACAAACTGATGTAAATGTCGTCTGTTTTTTTTTTCTGTGAAAAACGTGACGGAACTGACGAAACAAACAGTCCTCATGTGTGAGTGTCAGTAATAATGATTTAGAGGCCTATGCCCTGTGCTATATTCTAAAACTGGTTTTACCATTAAGTTAAGAATCTTGTTCTCTAAAACATTGCTTCAGCCCAAAAAAAGCAAACTTTCAAAAGTATATTCACTTTTTTATTCTTGTACAGAAAGCATGTCTGTTTCTTGCTGTATTTATATGCCTCCCAACATTTTCACAGTTGGCCTGCCCAAACAGAAAATCCTAACTCATGGCAGAACTAATCTGACTGAACATTACTTGTCTTTATTCTGCCGTTTATTCCGTTATAAGGCATTGGATCATAGTGACCAATTTAATTTTAATTTTCTTAAGTCACATTAGTGAAATATTAATTCTGATAGCTTGCCATGTAATATGATGTGGAACCTAACTACATAATATACATAACATGCAATTCTTTTAAATATAAAGCAACACTTTTGGTCTGACAAATACAAGAAACAAGTAGCTATGGTATGTTCTTTTCCTTATGTTTTTCTAAGAAATTGGATATCAGTGTCTGAAGCCTCTTCCTTGATGACACTAACGGATGCTTGTCCCTTGGGACTGGAACCCTCTCAACTGTTATCATTTCTGACATCTAACCAATCATTGTCTAATCTTGACAGCAGAGGACACACAATCTAGTATGAAAGACACAAAAGTTATCTTAGCCTTTCCCTTGGGGAAATGTAAAGAAACAACTGACTTTCTTATTTTTCGGTGCAATGTAGAGATGAAAGTTGTGGTGGTGCAATTGATAATCTGCAAGAGTACAGTGTTCATACAAAAATATTAACATATAACTAAATGATTTACTTTGTTTATAATATGACATTAATAAGTTGCTCTGATATGTCAGTTTTCTGTGCCTGGTGTCAGGTCATTAATGTATCTCCATCCTGAATGGCACTGCCTTTCAACACTAAGGGGGAGATTTACTAAAACTGGTGCACACAGAATCTGTGCATTGTAACCAATCAGCTTCTAACTTCAGCTTGTTCAATTAAGCTTTGACAATAAAACCTAGAAGCCGATTGATTACTATGCACAGCTGCACTAGATTCTGTGTACACCAATTTTAGTAAATCTCTACTATGTTTAAAGTTGAACAATGGGCAAATCTTTTTTTTTCATTTTGGATAGAGTAGAGGAGGTTTAAAACATGTCAGTTTCTTTGTCATTTGTGTTCCTTGAGGGAGATTTATATTCACTTGCTGACCCATAGCCAAAAACAGGAAGTGAGAGAAAATCCCTGCAAACTAAGGGAATCCATAGGGCCCTCCAGTTCTACAGAACTAGTATCCCCATTGGAAGATTTCCCCTCTATTACTTGTTTTGGGGACAACCCAAAATTTGGGATTTTCTTCTACTTTCACTTTTAATGAGAACAATAAACAGTTATACTTTAAGGTATAGTGAATGAAAAGTGTGGACAGAAGTGGGCATTATCTGCATCTCTGTTGACCCTTTAACAGAAGAAATAGTGATCATTTGCAGAAGTGTATTGGTCATCCTTTGATTTTGTAAAAATAGTTGAGACTTACAAATTACAGCACCCAGGAGTGCTGTTGATGTCAATGAAGATCTTCAAAGAAATGTTCAGGCACCCTGCTTTAAATTCCTGAGGTTGGCTTCCCCTTGCTTAGTAAAGATACTCACCTAGCCAGTGGATCCAGCATTGAGCTGCTGGGATCTCTTCTCTGAAGCCGCTGCATGGTTCTGGCGCTGCCATGTTTCCTCCTGACAGCTTCCAGCTCTTCTGGGTGCAAGTCCACTATGCCCACCCCCTACTTCTTAAGGAATGGAACTGCATGTCATGCATCCCAGGAGGCACTGGGGGGGATGGAGAGGAGGAGATTGCTGCAGGAGGGTGAAGGTCCGCATTAAGGAGACATATATACTGACGCTTTTTGAAAGTGTTGACAAACATTTCTGATCTATAAATGGATGCTGATGCCACTAACTAGTCAATGGTAGGTGAAACAGGCAATCCAAGCAAACAAATTTTATAGAATCTAACAAAGGTCTGCATGTAATAAAAACACACCCAACAAGCCATTTCTAAGCTTGCTTTTGTCTTGGAGTTAATCTGACTGTTTTGAATGTTACATAAAACTGGCTTGCATCTGCCATTATGGACTTTTTAGATGCCCAAATGAATATTGATTGGCTGCAAAAATTTTATGAAGGTGTTCTTGACCAGTAGACTACTTGCAAATGCATTGTAGCATACTGTGTGGGACAAATCCACCAAAGTTGCTAGAAGGCTGTTGAAGAGCAGTAGTGTGAGACCTGACACTTCCTGTGAAGAAACTATGGGGTTGATTTACTGGAGAGTGCAAAATATGGTGCAGCTCTGCATAGAAACCAATCAGCTTCCAGTTTTTTTTTGTTAAAGCTTAATTAAACAAGCAGAAGTTAGAAGCTGATTGGCTACCATGCACAGCTGCACCAGATTTTGCACTCTCCAGTTTTAGTAAATTAACCCCTATATATCCCACAATCCGTGGGTCTCACAGTCTAATGCTGGTGCAGGTGAGAGCTACACAGTAGTAATTAGATCTAACACTGACACAAGAAGGCAGAGCATTAACATACACAGTGCATGAGGGAATGGCATGGCATGCATTGGACAAGTAGTTGTCTTGTCCCCTCAGCACAGTGGGACAGGCTAGCTGAAGCAATACATGGACATAAATCAAATTGATCAGCAATGACACTACAAAAATCACAACATGTGAGCCCATATGACAAGGTAAAGCAAGCAAAAAAAAAACAAAAACAAAAAACAAAGGGAATATAACTATACTAATGCCTATTTAAAATAATGAAAATGTTTCAAAGTGCACAATGCCTTTAAAATGATGTCCATTTGTAATAAGACAAATGTAATATATGTAATCGTAATGTAATAAGAAAAAAAGTTAATTTAGCTCCAATAAAACATGGTAATGTTCGCATAAAAGAGAAAAGGAAAACATGTTGAAGATTCCAAAGATTCTTTTCCAGTAGTAAGCAAAATAGATGTATTAAAAAAGGTATATATTTAAAAATACATGCAGGGATGAAGTAAAGCAGCACACACTGAGCCTGAAGCATAGAACTCAAGCAAGAAACAGAAAAGGACAGGTTTAACTGGTAGCCCGATTTGCCATTTTCACTTTTGTGTGAGTGGCTTAGAGCTGCTGTGAGACAGTGATAGGTCTACATTGTTATACCTGAACTGGGGTTTGAGAACTAATGATTCCAATCTCACATGGAGACGAAAGTACTCAACAACTGTGAAGAATTTGCCATGCTATGATTTGTCTCCACCTGTCACTTTGTGAATGCTCAGCTAGGTCCATCCACTCACTATATCTTATTTACAGCTGCTTGCACCCTCACAGGTTGGCATGACAGTTCAGGCCGTAGATTTTGTACAGCTTGAAAAGTGTTTTTTGGCATAAACCCAAACAGGTGACAATAGCAGCTTAAACAACTGTTCTCAGCAACAAAATTGTGCTCTTCTGCCTCCTGTCACCTCATATGGCATTAAGCACTATTACCGGTAAATTGGTTATCAACACAAAAAGCATAAATGTGTCCCAAAAAGCAGGAAAGTCAAAAGTGGGCCATGTGAAATACAAAAAAAATTGAATTTTTTCAACAGTGAATATAGCAATATATATTGTTTAGCTAGCAAGTGATACATTATTTTTTTGTTATTGTTTATAATCTTTGTTTAATAAATTTTTCAATATATTCAACATACATTCAACTTACATTCAGGGGGTCAGATATAAGTTACTGTGGAGAAAAAAACAAAAAAGGCATTTTACATCTTAAATATAGCCAACACAGTTTTCACTATAAACAATCATTTTATAACCAAGGCCTTGATATTTTTATCTTTGTTTGCCTTTCAGTTCTCTTTGTCCTATCTAAACTGTTTTTAGGCCTAGGTAATTTATGGCCATATATTTACCTTGTCTTTTCTGCATATCACACTTTCTATACTATTGTTACCTACTTGTGGTTCCCTTCCTGTTTGTTGCCCGTTTACACATAGGCCCGTCCAGGTCCGGAACCTTAGTCCTCCCCCTCTATCAACATTTAATCTCGCACACAAAAAAAGAAAAAAGGGGAAAGGAAAGGAAGAGAAGAGAGAAAAAAAAAAACGGGAGGGGGAAAGGGGATTTTACTTAAATAAAAGAATGGGCCACTGGGCTCAAGATTGCTTATAAATATTTTAACAATAATCCTGAGCTTCAATATTCATCCCATTTATCCCATGTCTCCTTAACCACTTCAGCCCCGGAAGGATTTCACACTTTAGGACCAGAGCCCTTTTTGCGATTCGGCGCTGCGTCGCTTTAACTGACAATTGCGCGGTCGTGCGACGTTGTACCCAAACAAAATTTGCGTCCTTTTTTTCCCACAAATAGAGCTTTCTTTTGGTGGTATTTGATCATCGCTGTGTCTTTTCTGATCGCCGCTATAAACAAAAGAAGAGCGACAATTTTGCAAAAAAAAAAAAAACAAATTTCTTACTTTTTGCTAAAATACAAATCCCAAAAAAAAAATATAAAAAAATTTTTTTTTCATTGGTTTTGGCCGATTTATATTCTTCCTCATATTTGCGATAAAAAAAAATCGCAATCGACGTTTATTGATTGGTTTGCGCAAAAGTGGTCGCGTTTACGGATGATGAGAATTCATTTTTGTTTTTTTGTTTTTTTATTTTATTTTTTACAAGTAATGGTGGCGATCTGCGATTTTTAGCGGTACTGCGATATTGGGGCAGACATGTCGGACCATTTTGACACTTTTTGGGACCATTGGCATTTATACAGCGATCAGTGCTATAAAAATGCACTGATTACTGTGTAAATGCCATTGGCAGTGAAGGGGTTAACCTGCAGGGGGCGCTCTAAGGGTTAACTGTGTTCCCTGGGCGTGTTCTTACTGTATGGGGGCTGCCCTAACAGGGGAAGGGAAGTGATCACAGCTTCCATGTAGAGGAAGCCTGTGATCACAACCCTTCCCCCTCTCACAGAACGGAGGTCCGTGTTTACTTACACGGACCTCCGTTCTTTCAGTGCGGGGGGGCCATCGCAGGTAGCCGGCGGAGATCGAGTCCGCGGCACCCGCTCCCTGGCCCTCCCTGAACACAGTGAGCATGCGGGTGCGCCTCCGGCGGCGCGCGCGCTCACAGTGCGCGATCTCGCAGCCGCCGTCGCATGACGGCGGTTTGCAATATCGAACCACTTTGTCGCCGTCAACCTGCGGTTGGCGGTCGGCAAGTGGTTAAAGTACTCCCGAGAACCACTCTCGGCACTTATTGTTTCTTCGAGTAGATGCATCTTGCCCATCTCACACACCCATTCTGCCATTGAAGGGGCAGTCTCTTTTCTCCATGAGCTGGCAATAATTGTTCTTAACATATGACGCAAGATCTCTCTCTTAACCACTTACCAACCGGAAGATTTTGCAGCTTTAGGACCAGAGCACTTTTTTCAATTTGGCCCTGCTCCGCTTCAAATGGTAATTGCACGGTCATGCAATGCAGTACCCAAACAAAATTTGTGTCCTTTTTTTCTCACAAATAGAGCTTTCTTTCGGTGGTATTTTTTCACCACTGCGCTTTTTATTTTTTGCGATATAAACAAAAAAAGGACGAAAATTTTGAAAACAAATGATATTTTGTTTTTATGTAATTACAAGAATACAATAAACTAACTTTCAGTCATAAATTTTTGCCAAAATACATTTAGCTGCATGTCTTGGGTAAAAAAAAAAAGTTAATTACCGTATATTTATTGGTTTGCGCAAAAGTTATAGCGTCTACAAACTAGGGTACATTTTTTGGAATTTATGCAGCTTTTATTTTATGACAGCCTATCTCATTTCTTGAGGTGCTAAAATGGAAGGGCAGTACAACCCCCCCCCCCCAAATGACCCCATTTTGGAAAGTAGACACCCCAAGGAATTTGCTGAGAGGCATGTTGAGCCCATTGAATATTTAATTTTTTTGTCATAAGTGATTGAAAGATGACCAAAAAAAAAAAAATTACACAAAGTTGTTACTGAAATTATATATTGCTCACACATGCCATGGGTATATGTGGAATTACACCCCAAAAATACATTCTGCTGCTTCTCCTGAGTATGGGGATACCCCATGTGTGAGACTTTTTGGACGTCTATCTGCATACAGGACCCCAAAATCCAATCGCCGCCTTCAGTATTTCTAAGGGCAAAAATGTATGCATTCACCCCACACTACCTATCTCAGTTGCGGAGGTCATGAAATGCCCAGATAGCACAAGCCCCCCCCCCAAATGACCCCATTTTGTAAAGTAGACACCCCAAGCTATTTGCTGAGAGGCATGTTGAGTCCATGGAATATTTTATATTTTGCCACAAGTTTCGGGGAAATTACAATTTTTTTTTTCCACAAAGTTGTCACTAAATGATATGTTGCTTGAACATGCCATGGGTATATGTAAAATTACACCCCAAAATACATTCTGCTGCTTCTTCTGAATACAGGGATACCACATATGTGAGACCTTTTGGCAGTCTAACCGCGTACAGGACTCCAAAAACCAATCACCGCCTCCAGGCTTTCTAAGTGCGTAAAAAGATGATTTTACTCCTCACTCCCTATCACAGTTTTGGAGGCCATGGAATGCCCAGATAGCACTAAACCCCCCCCCCCCCAAATGACCCCATTTTGGAAAGTAGACACTCCAAGCTATTTGCTGAGAAGTATTTTGAGTATTTTGCAGATCTCACATTTTGTCACAAAGTTTTGAAATTTGAAAAAAGTAAAAAAAAAAAAAAATTCTGTTTATTTCTTCATTTTCCAAAACAAATGAGAGCTGCAAAATACTCACTGTGCCTCTTAGCAAATACCTTGGGGTGTCTACTTTCCAAAATGGGGTCATTTGGGGGGGTTATGTGCTACCTTTACATTTCAGGGCCTCCAACACTGTGATAGGTACAGAGGAGTAAAATCACCATTTTATGCCCTTAGAAATCCTGAAGGCGGTGATTGGTTTACGGGGTTCTGTACACGGATAGGCTCCCAAAAAGTCTCACACATGGGGTATGCCCATACTCAGGAGAAGCAGCAGAATGTATTTTGTGGTGTAATTCCACATATACCCATGGCATGTGTGAGCAATATATCATTTCAGTGCAACTTTGTGTAAAAAAATAAATAAATAAATACAAATTGTCATTTCCAGGAAACTTGTGGCAAAATATAAAATATTCCATGGACTCAACATGTCTCTCAGCAGATAGCTTGGGGTGTCTACTTTCCAAAATGCACAAAAACATACTATGTTGCCCAAATGTTTGGTGAAATATAAAAGTTGATCTCATGCCGAGTGCATAGACACCAAACATGACATGCTTTAAAAATGACGCACACCCGCAAAGCGGCGACAAACTATATACATTTTTAAAAGCCTTTACAGGTTACCACTTTAGATCTGCAGAGGAGGCCTACTGCTAGAATTACTGCCCTCGATCTGACGTTCGCGGTGATACCTCACATGCATGGTGAAATTGTTGTTTACATAGGACATGAAACTGACGCTTGCGTCCACCTTTGTGCGCGTGCATGGGGGGGCAGGGGTGCATTTTTTTTTATTTTTTTTTTATTATTCATTTTGCTTTTTGTTTTATTTTTACAATGTCCTTTTCATCTTTTTCTTTTTTTTTTTTATCATTTTTATTTTTATCACAGGGATTTTAACCACTTGACCACTGGGCACTTAAACCCCCTTCCTAACCAGACCAATTTTCAGCTTTCAGTGCTCTCACATTTTGAATGATAATTACTCACTCATGCAACACGGTACCCATATGAAATTTTCGTCCTTTTTTTTCACACAAACAGAGCTTTCTTTTGGAGGTATTTAATCACCATTGGGGTGTTTATTTTTTGAGCAATAAATGGAAAAATACCGAAAATTTTGTTCAAAAATGCATTTGTCTTTATTTCTGTTATAACATTTTGCAAATTAGCAACTTTTCTTCATAAATTTTGGCCAAAATTTATACTGCTATATATCTTTGGTAACAATAACCCAAATTAGTGTATATTATTTGGTGTTTGTGAAAGTTATAGAGCCTACAAGCTATGGTGCCAATCACTGAAAAATAATCAATCGGTGGGTATGCCCACCATGAGAAAACCTCCCTTCATTCTCCCACTTCTAATGGTGGGCATAGCCACTTTTTAAAAAAAATATACCGGAGCATAGGGACAATCCGCCCCAATTTCTACCCACTGCCCCTATTCTCCGGTATATTTGCTCTTTTTTTTAATTGTGGTGGTGAAATCACCGCCAACAGCGCTGGAGTTGCTGCTTTATATATGGTGGGAGCAAACGCTATTGCTGTCACCCTAAATAAATCAGCTCTGCAGCTGGCGTACCTGAAAATTAAATAAAGATTAATAAAAACAGTAACACATAAAAAAATAATATTCCTGCTAAGAATAAAAAAATAATTACATGTTACAGAAAAACATTGCATACCTGCAAAAAAAACCCACTATAATAAACCCCAACAAAACATTGCAGATATGCATAAACAACAATAGAGAGAGCAGTAGAAAGAGAATAGAGAGAAAATGGAGATAGAAAAACAAGAAACGTACAACTGTTTTTGGTTTTTATTTTTTAATTTTTTTGGTTTTTATAACTTTTTATTTATTTATTTTTTTTTTTGGTACGCTTTTTTTTTATAACAATAAACAGTAAAGGTTAGGGTCTCCAAAAATGCGGTGACCCTGTGAAAGTGTGTCCTATTTCTATGTAGTGCTGTTCCCTACGCTAATACTCAACTAATGAATGGTAGCGCTCGAAACAGTCACCGATGCAGAGACCAGGCTGGCCCAAACAGGTGGGGCAACAATATCGGGTGTCACGCCTGTATCCGCGTCGTCGGCAGACATGACATCTTTTTTGGGGGTATTGTTGGGTAGGGGTACCAGGGATGGCATGTAGATAATGCTTTCCATGCAGCCGGCTCACTGCATGTGGATTGGGAACTTGGGTTGCAGAGACATCTGGATACAGAAGGGCTCTGATCTCTTCCTGGAATTGCAGGAGAGGTCCAGTCCGTCCTGACGCTTTGTATAGCACAAAAGCGTTCAGCAAAGCCAATTGAAAGAAGTTAATAGACACTTTTTTGTACCAGCGTCTGGATTTACGGGCAATTAAGTAGGGCACCAATAACTGGTCATTGAGGTCCACCCCTCCCATATTAAGGTTATATTGGTGGACAGAGAGTGGTTTCTCTACAACACCAGTCGTCCTTGTAATTTGGACAGCCATGTCTGCATGAATGGAGGAAAGAATGAAAACATCCTTTGTATCCCTCCACTTAATCGCAAGCAAATTACCACATCTCAAGTAGGCTCTGTCCCCCCGACTAAGTCGGGAATTTACCAGCCGTTGGGGTGAAGTCCCGCGATTAGGTCGCACGGTGCCACATGCGCCAATTTGGTGATCAAGTAAGTGACTAAAAAGTGGCACGCTTGTGTAGTAATTGTCCACGTACAAATGGTACCCCTTTCCGAATAGGGGTGACACCAAGCTCCACACAATTTCGCCAGCACTCCCCATGTAGTCTGGGCATCCTTCTGGCTCTATGCCGCTATCTAGGCCCTCATAAACCATAAAACTACATGTATAGCCTGTGGCCCTGTCACAGAGCTTATACAACTTGACCCCGTATCTGGCACGCTTGTTGGGGACATACTGTTTGAAAACAAGACGGCCAGCAAATTTAATCAGGGACTCGTCCACGCACACAACTTGGTTGGGAATAAAATGTGCTGCAAATGTCTGGTTAAAGTGGTTTATGAGGGACAGAATTTTGTAGAGCCGGTCAAATTCAGGGTCTCCATATGGGCGATCGAGCCGATTGTCACTGAAGTGCATGAACCGCAGAATCTGCTCGTATCGTGTCCTGGCCATGGAAGCAGAGTAGACATACATGTGATGAATTGAGTCATTGGACCAATATAACCGCAATTCAGGTAGATGATGTATGCCCATGCTGAGGGTGAGGCCCAAAAAGTTTTCCAATTTCTGGCAAATGGGGATTAGCGGCGATGTATTGACCAGCGTATAAATTGCATTGGTCCACAATAGATCTATAGAGATCTTCGGTGAAATACAGCGAAAAAAAAATCAATGGCCCTAAAATCAACTGTATTCACCTGAATTCCGGTTGGGCAGTGAATGGGGGAAGTACGGGCGCTGCATCAGTGGTGGGTTGCCAATCAGGGTTTGCAAGCGCGTCAGAAAGGGCACTATGGGCTCTGCGGGCCTGTGTTCTTTGTCTTCTCTGTGGCTGCGGGGCATTACTCGTGCTAGCCACACCAGCTTGAACTGCACTTGTGGGACTCAC
>BLSH010039733.1:658880-719732 GCA_018402905.1 Glandirana rugosa
GAGGACGCGCATACTCAACCTCACTGCAGAGCGCCGAGGCCGGTGAGTGTAGTGACTTCCGCGCTTGGGTCTTCTTAGGTGTGTTGCTTCTACAGGCGAGGGATACGTCCCTGGCCCGTCGGGACGCACTCGAAGTAAGATACCATAAAGTATTACTCGATCATACCGAGTACTGTTGAAGTTTTTTGGGTGGTACGGAGAATGATTTATGGAACCTAACAGATGTAAAGTCTTTTGTCCATTAAACCCCCTATAAACATGACAGGACTATAAAAACCCGGAGTTCTTTACTTTATCCGACGCGCGCGCTCACTATACACGTTCCCGCAGCCGCCGTCGTATGACGGCGATTTGCGGGAACGAGCCACTTTGCCGCCGTCAATTGCCGATCGGCGGTCGGCAAGTGGTTAAATTTGCGGTAAATTCACACCTCAGCAGTGTGAACCCGCCCTTAGTCTGTAGGAAAGTTGAAGAGTCCACACACTATGGTATATATGTGAAAAGTGATTAATCCTGATGTACTGGCAGCCTATTTCATTTCTTGAGGCCCAAAAATATCAGGACAGTACAAATATCCCCCAAATTACCTGTTTTCTGAAATGTAGACAATCCAAGGTATTTAGTAAGAGGCATGGTGGGTTTTTTGAAGTTGTCATGAGCCATACTAGCTCATTATGAAATACCATAGAATGAAGCTCACGCAGGGCTGCCCGGTCCCTGCATAGGGAGCGGACATCTTCGTTGTGTGGATTCTTCTGGGTTCGCGCCTTCAGTGATGTGAGTGGCCGGAGCCGCGAGACGTCACTCCAACTCATACGCGCAGGAGCCCATCTTTCCGGTGGACTTTCCAGCAGGGTCCGCGTGTGTGGCGCATGCACCGTGACGTCAACGGCTGCATTGCAAGTGGAATATCTCCTAAACCGTATAGGTTTAGAAGATATTCATTTTACCTACAGGTAAACCTTGTTATAGGCTTACCTGTAGGTAAAAGTCACTTTTGGGGGTATACAATCTCTTTAATGCCTTGGAAAGATAAGACAGTTTCAGTCTAAAATGGGTTTTCTTCTTATTCAGGTGTTGTCTGAGTATAAAAGTATCCAATTGTCCATGTATTGACTGTGTCTTTGCAATGAATTGCTATGCATGCAAACTTCTTTTGTAGAACAATTCTTTAAGTTTGTTGTACTTGAGCTAGGTAAACATTCATGTGGCACATTAGATCTTGGCCTATCCAGTTTCCTGAACCCTAAAATCTGTGTGTAACTTACTCTCAGCTATTGAACTCTGTATATTACTTAATCTTTACTTCTGAACTGTGTGCACTGCCTAATCCTGACCTCTGAACCTTCTGTGTGACCTAATCCTGACCCCTGAACTTTGTTACTTGCTCCTGACCCCTGAAATATGTGTGCTACTTTATTCTGACCCCAGCACTCTATATTTTAGATTCTCTTGGCTCATAGCAACATAGATTGTTTTTTTAGCTATGCCATGTTAAACTCCACCCACTTTTTCCACAGTTTATCCATACCCAATACACATGCCACATCATTCCCCTTTCTTATAGGGCCCAATGTATTTTGTCTTTCTACTTCCAAAGCCTTCCTCTTGTTCAAAGAGTCTGTGATCAATTGTTTCAAGGCGATGTAAAAATTGGGGGTGTGGTTTGTGGGTGTGGCTACATGTAAGGGTATGATTTTGTGGGAGTGGTCAGTTGGGTGCCCCCAAATCTCATTTTGAAAATCTGGTGACCTTAACCCATAAGCATAATTGGTTCCCAGTCTTTCTGTAAGTGAAGCAGCAGTCAGGAACTTTAACGTCATACTACAGAGGATATTGGCTGTGCATGCATTTGCATGAAAACCATATTGCTGATCAGCTGAAGTAGTGTACTGCCTATGGCACTTATCACACCTTAAGTAATCTGTCCCACTTTAACATGTATTAAGTGTTTTAGTGTAGGTTAACAAAAAAGTGCACTTTAATCACAATAAATCCTTAGATGAACCTCTAGCAAATGAATTTTAAAATGTGTGTTATTTATTCCAGAAGATAAAGCATCCTAGCACAGTAGGGTCAACTACATTTGAACTCTGTTGGCTAATTTATTAGATGAGTACAGAGTTCATTCTGCTGTGATACAGTACTTTGTCTTATGGATTTATTATAGAACACAATTTCCATTGCTCCACTTTTTGCCTGAGCCTATTGGCACTATGCCTAAATCCATTATTGTGGTCTTGCTGAGGCTAGCTTAGATCTATACCCATTTAGAGGAACACCAGAACAGATTTATATGTATTTTTATAGGTATGTCTGTTTCAGATATTAAAACAAATACTAATAGGGGACACAGTACATATTGCACTTTTTTATAAAAAAAATAGTTCTTAAATAACTATATGATTATAGTTCTTATTTAATGGAAACAAAAGTGTATTTTAGGTGAGTACTTATTTATTTTAGGAAGAATTATTGCATTATCCTTAAAGTAATTTGAACAGCTCTTTATATCAGGGATTGTAACCATCACCTTAAACCTTAGGCTGCTTGTAGACATGGTTTTGTGCTCCTCATGCATGAACTGACACTGACTGTCCTCTGGCACTTTATTCTTCCATTGCACATACAAAATCAATGTTAAGCTTATGATAAAAGAAGGAGGAAGAAACTGATTCAGTCAGACACTGCTAGGGCTGCCTATATCAATAGTTCTCTAACTCATTGCTGCCCCAGAAAGTGGTTGCCTATTGGTTGTCTGCCTGATCACATAAACATGAGATTGTCATCTAATCTTGCCAAAAATTATGTGCATTGGGCAATTGTCATCTCGTGTGCATAGGGCTCCTGATCAAGAGGGTCAGTAACATTATTATTGCTGTGTTGCACAGCAAAGTAGGAAGCACAGCTAACCTACAGGTATGTTGAACAAATGTGGCTTTCCAAATATGAAAAAATGTAATTTCAAACTACATTATATAGAGAAACACATTTTCTTTTTTGTACATTAAATGATACAGAATTCAGTGGATTTTGGTTATATTGCCTCCTACAAGAGCATTTGGACACTGGCAAACAAGAAAACAGCTACAAAGCTGGTATAACCCCCTACTCCCAGCATGTCTCAGTTTGCTAATGTCCAAAAAGGATGGCTGTCTAACTGTATTTACCAGCCATTTTTATTTATTTTTTGTTTAAATACTTATTATTGTGCAAAATATAACATATTTAAAAATTACAAGACAAAACATACCAACACGATAACAATACACATATATACCCCTAGATTATAAAAGGACTTACAAATCCTCAGATTCCCCTAAACCTCTCACCCCTTTCCTTTTCCCAAAAAAAAAACAACAACATTGATTTGTGCATGGAGGGGGGGGGGCATATAGCCCCCAGCTGTGAAACCTTCCCATATCTCTTAACAGTGTCTATTCAAAGATACATCTCTAAGTGAAATTTATACAGTATCTACGTCATCTAAAACCTGTGAAGAAAAAAGAAAAAAAAAGGGGGGCCGAAACACAATCACACCACCCCAACATTTATACGTGCATAGAGGGGCCGGAAATGGCCAAGAAGACTATTTTCCTAACATTGCCCCCCCCCAAGGGGCAGCCTCTGGATGCCCAAACGGGCTTTCTTGGTCGGGTTCCTTCTCCAGAAGGTCCTGATCAGGGCTTCCGCATGTAAATTCTCTTCAGGCTCCCAAGAGCTCTCTTCGGGCCCATAGCCCTTCCATTTGACCAGGTACTGGATGGTGCCACCTCTCCTCCTGCAATCCAGAATGGATTCCACTTTGAACTCCTCCATTCCATCAACTAATACTGGTGCCGGTGGGCTGTCTGCCGATCTGGGAAGAGGTCGAAGACCTTAGGCTTTAACAAAGACACATGGAAGACCAGGTGGATGCGGAATGACTCAGGCAGTTCCAGTTCGTAGGCTACCTTGTTGACCTTTTGTTTGATGGGGAAGGGCCCTATAAACTTAGGACCAAGTTTGTTGGATGGGCATGCCAATCTTAAGTTGAGGGTGGATAGCCATACCTGATTACCCGGCTCCAGGTTTAGTTCGCCTCTTCTTGTCATAAGTCTCCTTATTGGTTGCCTGTGTTCGTGCCCTTGCCTCCTGCAAGAGTTTGTTATTGGAGGTGAAGAAGTCCAATAAGTCGGACACAGCTGGCACTGAGTTTTCTGGGCAGGCGTTGGACAAGAAGGCAGGATGGTAGCCGTAATTGGCAAAGAAGGGTGATTGCAGGGTGGCTGAGTGGATCGAGTTGTTATATGCGAACTCCGCCAGCGGTAGGAGCGTAACCCAGTCATCCTGGGAGAACGACGAGAAGCAGCGTAGGTACTGTTCTAGAGTCTGGTTGGTACGCTCCATCTGGCCGTTCGTCTGGGGATGATATGCTGAGGACAGGGACAGGCCGATCTTCAGGGACTTGCACAAAGACCTCCAGAACTTGGACGTGAATTGCACGCCACGGTCGGACACCTCATCCGTTGGAATCCCGTGTAACTGGGCGATCTCCTTAATGAATATTTTGGCCGTGTCTGCGGCCGAAGGTGTGCCTTTCATAAGCAGAAAGTGGGCCATCTTGGAGAGTCTATCCACTACCACAAAGATGGTCGAGCAGCCTTCGGAAGGGGGTAACTCCACAATGATTCCATGGATATATGGCTCCAGGGCCTCTCCGGGACAGGTAAAGGTTTAAGAAGGCCCCATGCCCGAGTTTTACTCCTCTTACACCGGCTGCTGGTAGTGCATGATCCCACATAGAACTTACAGTCCTCTCCAACTTGGGGCCACCAGAACGTGCGCTGCACTAGTTCCAAGGTCTTGCGTGCCCCGAAGTGCCCAGCGAGGCGGTGGTCATGGCAGAGGTCCAAGACTGAGGTTCAAAGGTGCTCCGGTATGAAGATCTTGGTACCCTGCCAGAACAACCCGTCCTTGAGCTGCAGAGGTGTTCCTGTGATGGGGTTTGGCCCCAAGGAAGCTTGCTGGATCCATGACAGCACATCCTCCTGCAACAACAAGAAGTTTCCCGGAGACAGTATGGTGTCAGGAGATACTGGGGCCCCGGCATGTTGAACATGCGTGACAGGGAGTCAGGTTTAGTGTTCTTCGACCCGGGCCTGTACGTAATATGGAAGGTAAATCGGGCGAAGAATAGCACCCATCTGGCTTGGTGGGGTTTCAGCCTCTTTGCAATTCTCAGGTGTTCCAGGTTACGGTGATCCGTATAGATGAGAATTGGATGTGCTGCCCCCTCTAGGAGTTACTGCCATTCCTCCAGAGCGGCTTTAATAGCAAGGAGTTCACGGTCTCCCACATCATAGTTCTTTTCAGCGGGGAATAGCTTGCGTAAGAAAAACGCCACTGGGTGAAGCAGCGCCTTAGTACCTTGTCTTTGAGAAAGAATAGCCCCGACTGCCACTTCGGATGTGTCAACTTCCAGGACATAGGGCAGAGCGGGGTCCGGGTGCTTCAGGATGGGTGCAGATGTGAACAGTCTTCAGTTTTTCGAAGGCTGTTTGTGCCTCGGGTCCAACGGAACAGGATACCCTGCTTGGTCAGGTGTGTGATGGGGGAGATGATGGAGGAAAATCCCCGGATAATCTTCCTATAGAAGTTTGCAAACCCTATGAATCTCTGGGTTCCTTTCCTGTCGACCGGAGCGGGCCAGTCCAGGATGGCAGTGACCTTTTGAGGGTCCTTCTTGATGTCTCTGACTGAGATAATAAGTCCAAGGAACTGTATGCTTGCCTGCTCGAATTCACACTTCTCCGGTTTAGCATAGAGGTCATGTTGGCGGAGGCGACTCAGTACGTGTTTGACATGGGAACAGTGGAGAACCAGAGAAGGTGAGAAAATCAAAATATCATTGAGGTGGGCGATGACAAAGAGGTCAAGGAAGTCCCTGAATATGTAGTTTATGAAATGCTGGAAAGTAGCTGGGGTATTACATAAACCAAATGGCATCACCAAGTACTCGAAGTGACCGAAACGAGTACGAAAGGCCATTTGCCATTCATCGCCTTTTCTGATCCGTACCAGGTTGTAAGCTCCCCGGAGGTCTTAATTGGTGAACACGGTGGTGGTCCCCAGGCGCTGAAAGAACTCCGGAACAAGTGGAAGCGGGTAGTGGTTTTTCACCGTTACTTTATTGAGCTCCCTGTAATCAATACATGGGCGCAGGGAATGGTCCTTCTTCTTCACGAAAAAGATGCCTGCCCCAGCCGGGGAAGTGGAAGGACGGATAAAGCCCTTGTTGAGGGTCTCATCGATGTAGGACTTTAGGGTGCTGAGTTCCAGCTCGGTAAGCGGGTATATCCTTCCAAAGGGAATCTCTGCACCGGGGAGAAGCTCAATGGGGCAGTCATATGGTCTATGAGGCGGAAGGACCTCAGCCCCCTTTTTGCTAAAAACGTCCAGAAAAGCATTGTAGACACTGGGGACGAGCTGACGGATCTCAGGCTCTGGGTCAAGGTCCTGGGTTAGTAGGGCAGGATCCGTTTCAGGAATCCGGGGGAAGCAGGGCTTGTGGCAATACTGGGACTGGAACTGGACTTCCCCAGAGGACCAGTGAATGGTGGGATTATGGGCGTGAAGCCAAGGCAGTCCAAGAATAACAGGGAATATGGGCGAAGTGATGGCGTCAAGCGTGAGTAGCTCCTGATGGCCTCCCAGCACCATGGTGGTCAAAGGGGTGGTCTCCTGTGAGACTAGGACAGATTTTAAGGTTGTACCATCAGCCAGGTGCACCGCCATCATGCAGGTCTTGGGTCACAGGGGTATCCTGTGTTGCGCTGCAAAGCTCAGGTCCAGGAAGCAGCTGCATGCACCAGAGTCTACAATAGCTGGGATGGTAACAGCTCCTCCAGTAAACTGTAGAGACAGAGAGAGGGTGAGGTGAGCCGCCCCGACAGGTGCTGGTTGAGAAGAGGTGGCAAGGCATCTTTCCAATTTGGACGGACAGGAGCGCACAAAGTGCCCTGGCTCTCCACAGTAGAGGCAGAGGTTTCTTCGGCGCTGGCTCTGTTCAGAGGTCAGTGCCGAGTGTGCCACTCCCCGCTGCTGGGGTTCAGGCAGCCTCGGAGGAGGAGAGGTGGAAATGGTGGAGCCAGCCAGGGTGCCTTTTGGCAAACCCACAGTGGAGGGTAACATCCAAGAAGGTCACAGTTTCACCTTGGCACTTTCCGCTCTGCGTTCACAAAGGCGCCGATCGATCTGGATGGCCAGGTCGATGAGCCTCTCCAGGGAGGCTGGCGCCCCAACACGGGCCAACTCATCCTTCAAGGGGTCGGCCAAGCCCCGCTGGAACTGGTGGCGCTGAACAGCTTCATTCCAGGTCATGTCGGAGCTCCAACGCCTGAACTCCGATGCATACTCCTCTGCCGGACGGCGGCCTTGTTGGAGGGCGTGGAGTGCGGCTTTGGCAGTAGCTGCCTGATGCGGGTCTTCATACAGCCAAGCCATTGCTTGGAAGAACCGAGACAAATCCAATACCTCAGGCGCCCCTTGCTCCAGGAGCCGGTGGGCCCATAGTAGGGGCTCGTCCTGAAGTAGGAAATCACTAGCCCCACCTTCGTGGTTTCCAGAGAGAAGGTGCGGGGCTGCAGGCTGAGATAAAGTTTACAGGCACAGTGAAACGCTCTGAACTTCCTACGGTCCCCTGAGAACCGTTCTGGCAAGGGTACTGTGGGTTCTGTGGCAAGCTGCCAGGCCCCCTATGGGGCAAGAGAGGCACATTCCAGGAGCTGGGTCTGGAGCTGGGTGTAGTCTGCTTGCAAGTGTTGCGCGGGTCCACATGCTGAGTTCATGCAGCGGAGAGGGCCCCAGCTCAGACATGGCGGTCCGTTTCTGACACGTACCTGGTGATGGAGTCTGATTGTGCAGAGGGCAACCTCTCTTACGGCCCTGGTTCGGGAACCCCTGATAGAGAAGACAGGAGATTCCGGAGCACAGGGGGGCACGAGGGCTGGTGCGGATGCAGATGGTGTTGTGAGGATCCTCCAGGAGCTCGTGCAGACAGAAGAGTGGTGATGCAGGCCGGGTCAGTAACAGGCTGGCTGGTACAGTACAAGGGAGCAGGCAAACGGGTCATCGGGTGCAGGCAGGGTCCTTAACAGGCAGGCAACTGAGGTACAAGAGGGTCAGGCAGAAACGTGGTCGTAGACAGGCAGAGGGTTGGTACAGGCAGAGTTCAATCAAGGTCAGGCAAGCCGGGTCACAGATACAGGAAGTCTTTAGCAAACAGGTCACGGAAACACTGGAACGCTGTAGAACGGACAGCACTTGCTTCCTGGTGCTGTCCTGCTTAAATGGCCGCTATTGGCGCACGCGGGCGTGAACGCGCTCAGAGGGCCGGAAACGGCCAAGAAGACTACTTTCCTAACAGAGGGGCAGGAGGGGTGGCAGGTGGTGTGACTTTCTGGTTAGCAGCAGTGTAAGTACCTAAATTTGTTCTGGTATCGTCTTATTTTAAGCAGGGTTTGAGTGAAAGCTATACAAAGAGCCAATCAGTTAATGTGCTGACAAAAAAGTATGTTGCTAAAAAGAGAAACCAAAGTAATAGAGAGAATAGCTCAACATTGTGCTGCATCTCCTTCACTTCAATTTACAACTGGGCTGGGTCCAGGAAGACCTGGGCTCAGAGGAAGTGGGTGGAATGATGCTGGCCATCTGCGTAGTACAGTGAGCAATAAAAAAAAGTACTGCAGGGGAAATTTCTAAATTGCAGGCAATTGTTCAGCAAAAAAGCTGTTTTTGCTATTGTATATTTTAATGGGATTAATTTGTATCCTAATTTTGGCTGGAATTCTGCTTTAAACTTAACATAATGTTTAATTGTCCTTTAATACTGCCAATGATGGAAATCAAAATTAACAATGTCTTAAAACTTTAAAGGAACTATTTTATTTTTTCTTCTAAAGTAGTTTCTAAAGAATTATTTAGGAAGTACAAAACATAGGAGTTTTAAGATACATGCTTACTTTACCACTCTGAGAGACAGACCTATTCAAAATTAGTCCTGTATACAAAAGGAAAAATCAGGACACATCAGCAGTTTGTTCTAGAAGGCAAGCTTTAAATTATTATTACTGAAAGACTTGAATTATTTGGTAATGGTACTGGGAAATCTTTTCATCAATCAAATTTAGATTCGCCCCAGTTGTACAGCACCATGACTTTTATAAATAATCCCTCTTGTGCTTTGAAATCAGTTCTATTGCACTGGTTTGTACAAGTTGAATTTAAAAGCACGGGCATGTCGGAAATTGCCTATTCAAACAGCAATTTCCCTGGGCAAGAGCCAGTGCCGTTTTTAAATGTGACTGTTTGATTCCACATCTGAGACTAATGCTGTGTGAGAGATTGTTGACTCAACAGGTTAGTATGGAAACAAGAAACAATTTATTTCTAGATTATTAATGTAAAACCTCAGGTTGATATGGACGTTGTTTTTCAAACAATTCATGAACTGCAAATTTTCATCCTATAAATATCGAGAGCACAAATGGCAAGTGACAGCTTTTTATACTGATTATAATTTTAAATGTGGACACTTTTTACAAGCCCATGCTGTGGACTTTTACAGATGGGAAAACCAAAAAAAAAAGGACTCGAAAAAGGTTAGGCAGGTGAAAAGAAGCCATATTATATTTGTTCTTCTGTTTTATATTTTTCACTGCTTCTATTTACAGTCAGCTTTGATTGTCAAATTCTAGAAATTTTAGAGTTGTCATCTCATTGCTAGAGTGAGTGAGAAATTAAAATATATGTAACAACACACTTCTGTTTGATCCATTTTGGTCTGTTGAACATACTATTGAAAGCATTTTGCTATATCTATTTGATACATTTACAAAAAGTACCAGTTGATCTTAGCAGAAATCGTGCAAGCTGATAACTTCCTACACTGCCTGTTTGGTCTGACTGTTATTAATTACATTGTTCCCTGAGGACTACAGAATCATGCCCCTCTATGTTGTGGACACTGGGAGATGTGAAGGGTTTCATAGTCCTACCTTGCTTCTGTTGACGTAATACAGAGATGACTGAGTATTGTGATCCTAGGACAGAAAGTGTGATTCAAGCAGAACCCCTAAGTGCATATAGAAGTAAAAAACAAGAAAACCAGTGCAGCCACTACCTCTGAGGACTGGTAAGCTGCAATATATAACTTTTTTAGGGTTTAGATAAACTTTAAAGAAGGTAGTATTTGACATACAAGAAACCTGATATTTATATTTGTTCTTATAGTGCTTTGATATTGATAATGTTTATTCATCTAGCTAGCATTGATAAGGAAATAAACGGGTTGGAAAAAAAATATAGAAACACTACATAATTTGCCGTTGTGAAAGTGACAACATGTTTTGCGCTGAAAGTGAAGTAACATTTTTTGCTCCCGCTCTATGATGAGACACCCAGCTAACAGGTGGGAAGCCTCACTTTGCCAATGTATTTGCAGTGTTGCAAGGTACAGTATTGAAAGTTATGACGACATAGACAGTTCCCGGGAAAACGTCTTCCATAGCCCACGTCCAAAACTCCATAAGCAGAACATACAGGGGTGAGCTGCAATTGCCAAACCACTAGTGACCGATGTGAATGCTCAAAAGGAGAGAGAGTGGTGCAACACCCTTAAATCATGGACTATCAATCAATAGAAGACTATAATATGGTCCTATGAATAAAGCTTCACACTGTTCCCAACCAGCAGACGTGCTGGCGTGTGGCAAACACCGTCCCAAGCTTATGACCAGGATTGTCTTATGCCAACAGTAAAGCATGGTGGCGGAGCAATCATTGTTTGGGCAGCCATATCTTGGTATTCTGCAGGCCCCATCATCACCTTGAAAGGTAGAGTCACCGCCAGGTACCATGTACAAATTTTGGTCTACCATGTGCACCCCATGGTTCAGACATTGTTTGTCGAAGACCGTGCCATTTACCATGATGCTCAAAATGCTCAAATTCACACAGCTGGTGTTTTCAAATCGTGGTTTGATGAGCATGCAGAGGAAGCCTTGTACCTTCTCTGGGCGCCATGGCTGCTGGACCTCAATATCATAGAGCCACTATGGTCAATTTTGGAGAACAAGGTTTGGGCTCATTTTCCACCTCCAGCGAAAACTGGAATGATTTTTGCATGAAGGCTGGTATCAGGTTCCATTATCCACTATCTAAGATTTATATTTGTCAATTCCCAGAAGAATTCAGGCCGTCTTGGATGAAAAAGGGTGGTCCAACATCATATTGAGTAACGATTTTGTTCTTTTACTTGGTGTTTCTATATGTTTTTCCATCCCCTGTAGGTAATACATTACATAATCTAATTGCACATAACTGTTCTATTCATCAGATGTTTATCAAAGACTGTTTCATTTGCAGTTTGAGTTCTTCAGATCTTTGCCATCTAGCTATCAGTTTTGTAAAGTTTTCTGGGGAAATTCCAACTTACGACTTTCATATCTCTTTGAACAGGTGCAAATGGTGATTGTGTTGGCCAGTTTATCAAAAGATAGTATTCCAGTTTTCCATTTGTTCACCAAATAGCGGTTGCATAAATTAGAAGTATGTTTTCTATTGTAATCTTGCTGCATGATAAAATTTGAATCAAGCACTGACCATTGAGATAGAATTACATCGTAAAATAGAATGTTAACCTCTACAGCTTGCGATTCCTTCCACTTTATGAAACCCACATTACCAGCACCCAAGCAGTCTCTATCAAAGCTGCTTTTACAAACCAAAGAAATAATTAATTGCAAACAATTGAATGCTGGTCTACAATATAGCATTACAGGCACAGTCAGGCATTACAAACAGGCTTAATACATCACAAAGGACTCCCAGAGCACTGTGGCTAGCTAACAAAGCAACAAAGCAGTAATTATAACCTATATTTTTAGTCTTCACTATAGTAAATACAGAAACAAATATGTACAAAACCACTATACAGTCCCTTGGATAATAAATATATCATTCAGTACTGATCCTGTAGAAATACAGGATGTGTTATAGATGAGCCCTACATTGTAGTAGAAATGTGCATACAGTACATTTTAATAGAAATGACCATTCATTTTAATAGAAGCTTGTAAGAAAAAAAAAAAAAAAAACTTTGGAAACCGAAAAAAATCCAGAGATACACTGACTTTTGGAGTAGGCATAGCTCATCCTCCAATGCAGTGCTCCATGCTTGAGCAGCCTTATGCAAATATCAACTTTCAAAGACTTATTTTCACAGTAGTTTTATGGACCTCCAGCTGTACTTTCAGGAGTTTGTTGCAAGCAAGTTCGTGTACTTTGTGATGAATACCAGAAAGCATCAACATTTGTTTCCTAGGTTTTTTCTATTCCTTAAAGCTTGCTGCTTGCTTAAAATGAATTGGAATTTTGCAAGCAGCTGATATAACGCTTGTAATTATTGTTCAGCATCACATGGGAATTTTCTTTTAATACCGTTTAATGAATGAAGTTCTAATTAGCAATGTTGAATAATAACTACAGTGGGAATACTACTCAGTTTACCAGAAGTTGATGTATTTAGAAACTTTGTGTGCTGATTGGGTAATTGATTGGCTTGGACACACCAAATAATAGTGGGAAATCCCCCCCTTGGTAAAACACATGGGAGCTGTTTTATGAACACTAGAGTAAGTAAAAATGGCACAAAAGTGGAAGTGTTGATAAAACCAGTTTCTTTCTTTCAGTTAAAAGATGAAACTTGACAGGTCACAATGGGCAACTGCTCCAGTTTTCTTTGTCTGATTTCTTATAAATCACTTCCTTAATTTGGCAGGTGGAAAACTGTCAATCATTTCACTTTCTGTCTCTGTAGTCCATGCATCAGTGATATGCACTGTAATATTGTTCTGTAAGACACGGGGAAAAAAGAAAATCTCTAAGTGTAATATTTTCTTTGTTTTCATTTAATGTCTGCCACAGGGGAAACACAAATTGAACGTGGCTACAGGAAGAGAAGGGAAATGGTGCGGCCTTATTCCTGTAGGATCTCCATGTCGTTCTGTGACTACAACTGGCTTAAAGTGGAATCTCTGTGAGTGAGCTTAGAATTTTATTTTCTATTATCTAAATATAATTTCAATGAATGAAATAGTAATAATGTTGCTTTGAGGTAGCAACAGGGGTTGCTACAATAATGTTACTTTGTGGTAGCAACCCTGTGATCAAATGAACTACAGCGTAGTCCTGTCCCCTAAAGTGGGGTACACACTATAAGAAAACCGGGCAAATGATCATCTGATTTTCCTCGCTGTTTCACAGCAAATCAGAACTGATGAAGGAATAGTCGTACGATAATTCTCTTACGACAAATGCTTTATGATGTTGTTTATTGTTTCTGATTATGTGCAGTCTTTCTTTTCTGTTTTGTCTTGTTCAAAAACCGTACTAAAATTCTACACATTAAACAAAAATAGTTTGTTCTGTTCCCATACAAGAAACATTTTGGAGATTGTCCCTTTGGGAATTTTCGTACGAAAAATCGGAATCGACTGTCGAAAGTTGTGTACACACTATATGAAAATTGCTTGAGAATTCTTTGGACAAAAATATTCACCCGATTTTCTTATAGTGTGTACGAGCCTTAAGAGCACTTTCACATCTATGCATTTCGGTAATACGTTACTATGGCCAACAGAAGCTCCAATATACAGTAGATGTCATTCTGCCTGGATGGATTCTTAATGAAGTTGGTTGAACAAATAATTGGAAAGTCCTTGTGAGGCTTTCTTCCCAACCTCATGTTACAGTACTCATTCAATTGGCTCCTGAGACACCAAGCACTGCATCATGGGATGAAGGTCGCATTCTTTCTGATATACAGAAATTGTGGGGGTTTCCAAGGGATCCAGTAGGCAAATGGAGCAGTGAAGGTAAGGGTTAGTGGGAGGGAAGTGGGGGTATTATCACGGGAATATATCACTGTGCTCCAAAAGATCAAAGGGACAGGTTAAGGCCGGCTATACACGGTTTGAATTATCATCATATGAGATTTGAACCGTTAATAGGCAGACTAAATGTACCAAGTTGATCAATCTATCAACTTGGGTACAACCAGCCTGCTGTATTCTCTTGTGATTGTCGCTAGCAGCTGCTATAGCCACTAGCGATAATCACTGTCATCTTCCCCTGCCCGCCCCCCATCGTGAGAAGACAATTGCTGACTCCCCTGTCAGCACTGTCTGTGTTGATGGGGTTATCATGGTTGCAGGAAAGAAATTGCACTGTGTATGACTGGCCTTACTCTAAAGTATATCCTTCTATAGGGTTTACTTGCTTCAATCCAAAGCACTGAGTGTGATATGTCTACAGTCTGGTTCCATCTGTATGAGTCATTTCTGACAGGCTGTGCTGGCACAAGGGATTGAGGGGTAGAGGGGAGGGAGCCTCCAGCACACAGCCTGTGATTGACAGCCTCAGCTGTGCATATTTCCCTTATAGGTTGCATAGAGAGGGGTGTCCCTTCCTTTCACTCATTTCTCAGATTACACTCAGTTCTCCTCTATGAGCTCAGAAAAGCTGTTTAAATTCTGTACTTTAACCACTTCAGCCCCGGAAGGATTTCCCACTGTAGGACCAGAGCACTTTTTGCGATTTGGCACTGTGTCACTTTAACTGACAATTGCACAGTCGTGCGACGTTGTACCCAAGCAAAATTTTCGTCCTTTTTTCTCCACAAATAGAGCTTTCTTTTGGTAGTATTTGATCCCCTCTGCGTCATTTCTGATTGCCGCTATAATTGAAAAAAGTGACAATTTTGCACAAAAAAACAGTTTTTCTTACTTTTTGCTAAAATACAAATCCAAAAAAAATATAAAAAAACAGTTTTTTTCATAGGTTTCGGACGATTTATATTCTTCCTCATATTTTTGGTTAAAAAAATTGCAATCAGCGTTTATTGATTGGTTTGCGCAAAAGTTGCCGCGTTTACGTATGATGAGAATTAATTTCAGGGGTTTTTATTATTTTTTTATTTTTTACTAGTAATGGCGGTGATCTGCGATTTTTTGCGGTACTGCGATATTGCGGCAGACATGTCGGACCATTTTGACACTTTTTTTGGGACCATTGGCATTTATACAGCGATCAGTGCTATAAAAATGCACTGATTACTGTGTAAATGCCATTGGCAGTGAATGGGGTTAACCTGGAGGGGTGCTCTAAGGGTTAAATGCATTCCCTAGGCGTGTTGTAACTGTATGGGGGCTGGGCTGGCAGGGGGAGGGGAGTGATCACGGCTTCAATATACAGGAAGCCTGTGACCACAGCCCTTCCCCCTCTATGAGAACGGAGATCTGAGTTTACATACACGGACCTCCGTTCTTTCACTGTGGGGGGGCCATCACGGGTAGCCGGCGTCGATCGAGTCCGCCCTACCTGCTCCCTCAGAACACAGTGAGCGCGCCTCCGATGGCAGTGCACGATCTCGCAGCCGCCGTCAAATGACGGTGGTTTGCGATAACGAGCCATCTTGACGCCGTCAAACTGCGGCTGGCGGTCGGCAAGTGGTTAAATGGTTGTAATGGCTGCAGATAAATACAGTACGTAGGAGGATTTTTTCATCTGTGTATCACCAGATGCTATTCACTTCAGTGTATGTAAGAGTTTACAACCACTTTAAGCTCATTGTAAAGAACATAAAGTGTGAATTATTATAGAGTATTTTCATGCTGTCTTTGACACTTATTAACAATTCCTAAAGCGTAGAAAAATATGTAGTGTCCTGTACACAGCATGCACATACGACGCAGGAAATGTGATTTCCTGCATGCGTCATGGGCTTCCTGCTTCTCATCCCATCAGTTTCTTTCTTCATACAGTACTAAAACTGATTATATGAGTATAGCAGACAGACCTTCCTACTTAGCAGGTGTCACTTCTAGCAGAACAGCGGTAGTTAAAACTCCACACTTTCCTTCAATCCTTACAATAAATGTAATGGACCTGGGGATGTTTGCATGTTTTCTCTCAGCACAAGTGGAGTCACAGTTTACTTTTCACAGTAATATTTTAATACAATGGCATGCACTGCATAATCCTTTGTTCTGTTACAATTTGAAAAGGCAAATAATCCCCTTGTTAATATTTAGATATGAGTTTTTACTCCCAAATAATTTATTATCATGTTGGCTTGAAGGAGATCATTTCTACTTATTCTAAGTCTTTCTGTATTTTAAGTATGCATTCCTGTCTGAAGCATTGTATAGTGTTTTCGGTTGCTTTTGTTCAGTAGGGTGTCAGGAGGAAGCTTTGTGTTAATACTAGACGGGGGGATTACTATCCATTCATTAATGAGCCCTTTTTTATAAAAAAATGAGGTCAGATGTGCATCCAGGGCAGGCGTGAAAGCAGCATGTAGATATAATATCTTTTAACTAAAGCTACAGTAGGTTTTTTTTTTTTTGTTAAACCATAAAAAGATATTTTTTTAAACACAATTTTCTCTTTGCAAAGTGCAGAATGTATATGTTGGTTTCCTAAGAGTGTATAGTGATATCCAGCTGAGTTACGTTTTTTAATAATATCCCTTTCTATATAGAAACTTTTTGGACTATTGTGTATTTATTGTTGCAATGCCTTGTGTCATGAAGCTATTGGTGTTCCTCTAGTATATGGATTGATATTACTTCCTGGATATGAAACTGGGGACTTGCACCTGATCCCTAATTACCTTCTATACCACTTTTATTGAATTTCTTTCTTTCAGGTCTTGTTCAAATATCCAAAGCTTGGAGCCAAATGTAATAACAAAAGTATCTTCTGTTTCCCAATTGTCTTAAAGCAAACCGTAGTCCTGTTGATGTTTTTTATATATACATGTAAAATTGATGAGCTCAATAATCTAACCCAGTGTTTCTCAACCCTTTTCCAGTAAGGGCGCACTTGAAAGGTATTTTCAGTCTCGAGGCACACCAGTCTGAGGCTTGGTTCATGTTACTGCATGTCAAGAAACGCATGTAAAATCTGTAGCAGACGTGCAGGAGTGTCATTAATGTTTAATGGTACCCTGGGACTCCTTTACCTGTGTTTCTGCAAGATAGGGGAGCACATTAACCACTTCAGCCCTGGAAGGAATTACCCACTTCCTGACCAGGCCATTTTTTGCGATTCGGCATTGCATCGCTTTAATTGACAATTGCACGGTCGTGCGACGTTGTAAAAATCAAAAAGCAAAATTTGTGTCCTTTTTTCCCACAAATAGAGCTTTCTTTTGGTGGTATTTGATCACCTCTGCATTTCTTTTATTTTTTTTTGCGCTATAAACAAAAAAAGAGCAACAATTTTGAAAAAAAAAAAACAATAGTTTTTACTTTTTGCTATAATAAATATCCAAAAAAAAAACTCAAAAAAAAAAAAAAACACGAATTTCTTCATCAGTTTAGACTGATATATATTCCACTACGTATTTTTGGTAAAAAAAAAAAAAAATCGCAATAAGCATATATTGATTGGTTTGCACTAAAGTTATAGCATCTACAAACTATGAGAATAGATTTATGGTGTTTTTATTATTATTATCTTGTTTTACTAGTAATGGAGGCGATCTGCAATTTTAGCGGGACTGCGATATTACGGCGGACAGATCGGACACTTTTTTGGGACCATTGACATTTATACAGTGATCAAGGAAAACAAGAAAGGTGCGCCTCTAAGTGTAACCATTTAAAATACCAATTTATTAAGAGATTAAAAACTACTCACAAGAGTTGTAAGTATAGAAGCATTGCAGTATTTAGCCACTGCTGGCTGTGCATCGACCATCTGTGGGTTCTTGCTGGGCTCCGGATGGGGTCAGTGAAGAGGATCGGATGGGGACTGCCTTGGGAGTTAGACACACGGCCTGAAGAAGGGGCGTAGGCCTTGAAAACGCGTCACCGTAATTGCATCATCATGGTGCCGGAACCAGAAGTGACGGAACGGAAGGCTGAGTGTGAATCAGGAAACGCCGGGAGCCACCGATGGGTCCTCTGATTACCAAGACAGTCCCCAACCGATCCTCTTCACTGACCCCATCCGGAGTCCAGCAAGAACCCACAGATGGTCGATGCACAGCCAGCAGTGGCTAAATACTGCAATGCTTCTATACTTACAACTCTTGTGAGTAGTTTTTAATCTCTTAATAAATTGGTAATTTAAATGGTTACACTTAGAGGCGCACCTTTCTTGTTTTCCTTTTTCACTTCAGAAGATCGGTTTGCTTCCTAAAGGTGCAGCCCTTTGGTATACAAGACACCAATCGGCTTTTATGGACTTTATGTCAGGACTTTCAAAATGATGTGCAACTACCTACATGTTGCTGGCAGAACCTAGTATTACCCCATTTTTTATCCAGTGCGCTTTCAAGTGAATTTCCTTATTTATACAGTAATCAGTGCTATAAATGGCCACTGATTACTGTGTAAATGTCACTGGCAAGGAAAGGGCTAACACTAGGGGGCAATCAAAGGGTTGAGTGTGTTCCCTGTCAGTGTGTTCTAGCTGTATGAGGGCTGGGATGACTTGGGGAGGAGAGAGATCGCTGCTCCTATTTACTGGTAACAAACAATCTCTCTCCTCTCCCCTGTCACAATGGGGATCCGCTTGTTTACACTCGAAGATCCCTGTTCTGTCACTGAGGGGGAGCGATCGCAGGTGGCCATCGGACATCGAGTCCACCCCACCCGCTGATTGGCTCCCCCGCTAGCCAGTGAGCATGCGAGTGCCCACAATACACGCTCCCGCGCCTGCCGTACACCTATGGCGATTTGCGCAGGAGAGCCAACCTACTGCCGTCAAACAAGGGCGGCTGGTCTGCAAGTGGTTAACTGACAATTGCGCGGACGTGCGGCACTATACCCAAATAAAATTGATGTCCTTTTTTCCCACAAATAGAGATTTATTTTGGTGGTATTTGATCACCTCTGCCGTTTTTATTTTTTGCCCTATAAACAAAAAAAAGACCAACAATGTATTCATAAGTTTGGGCCAGTATGTATTCTTCTACATATTTTTGGTAAAAAAAATCTCAATAAGTGTATATTGATTGGTTTGCGGAAAAGTTATAGCGTCTACAAACTATGGGATAGATTCATGGACTTTTCATTTTTTTTTTAATGGTTTTTACTGGTAATGGTGGCAATCTGCGATTTTTAGAGGGATTGCGACATTACAGCAAAAAAATCTGACCCTAAGTGACACTTTTTGGGGACCAGTGACACCAATACAGTGAGCAGTGCTATAAAAATGCACTGATCACTGTATAAATGACACTGACGGGGAAGGGGTTATCACCACGGACTATCAAAGGATTAAGTGTGTCCTAGGGCACCTGCTGTATCTATTACACGAAGAGCCGTACCAGCACGGTGGTCCATGCAGTAGAGCCACCTTGCCGCAGTATATCTGCAACGGGCGGGTTTTAGGCTAGATTCACACCTATGCGTTTTTAGTGCATTTTGCAGATGTGCACTACAGAACGTGTTCCATAGGAAACCATGTTAAATGGACTGTAGTGCAAATCTGCAAAAAGTACTAAAAATGCATAGGTGTGAATCCAGCCTTAAAGTGGCAACAGCCAGGGATATACACCAACTGTGGATGTGGCTGGAAGTATACCCCCAGGTAAATGGGGCTGCACCGCAACTGCCCAGTGATGCTGCATTTAAAAAACATTCTGAGCATGGATCACTTTTCAGAGTCCTTGTTGCTATTATTAGCAAACCCTGAAAAGGCATACATATGCACACATACATATGCACACATACATATGCACACACACATATGTATACCGTCATGGCCAAAAATATTGACATTCCTGCATTTATGTCAGATAATGCACCACTTCCCCCAGAAAGTTGTTGCAATTACAAATGTTTAAGAATTCTCATGCTTTTTCTTTTGTTTGTATTGGTATAACACAAAAAGTGGAGAAACAGCAAGCCAAATCTGACACATTTCACGCAAAACTCCAAAAATGGACTGGACAAAATTATTGGCACCTCTCTTCTGGAATTTTGGACCACTCTTCTTTTGCCAACTGCTCCAAGTCTCTTAGATTGGAAGGGTTACATTTTCCCAACTGCTGGATCTGGTCTTATTGCTGGCCAGTTCATTACTCTCCAGTGCTTTGTCTTAAACCATTTCTGGGTGCTATTTGACGTGAACTTTGGATCATTGACCTCTGACGAAGACCCAACTTTTTGACACTGGGCCCTGCATTGCACCCCAGAATTCTTTGGTAGTCTTCAGATTTCATAATGCCATGCACACATTCAAAACATCCAGTGCCTGAAGCAGCAAAGCAACCCCAAAACATTAGTGAATCTCCATCATGTTTGACTGTAGGGACTGTATTCTTTTCTTTAAAGGCCTCATTTATTTTTCTGAAAACAGTAGAATGAGGGGCTTTACCAAAAAGCTGTAATTTCTTTTACATACATCACGGGACACAGAGTTAGGCTACTATTCATTGTCTACTGAGTTATACTTCATCTTCAGGTGAATGGACACTGGTAGACAAAGTTTTAGACAGGAAGTGATCCCCTATATAACCCCTCCCATACAGGAAGTACTTCAGTTTTTTACCAGTGTCTCCAAGGTGGATGGGCACGTTTGTTGAGCTCTCTGAGCTCCAGGTCTTTAGTCCCAACAACGGTTCTTAAATGAATCAAGGGATTGACCGATTGGATCCATTTTAAACAGGCTATATGCTTAGATAAATGGTACCCGAGCCTCGCAAAGAAGACCAAGGATCCTGCGAGGTTTTGCCTGCAACGTGACCTCTGTGTGCTGGACCCTGCGTAGTGGAATCCTGGACAATGCAGAGCTAAGGCATTCCTGCAGGGTGCTGTACAGGTCCAAGGGAATGGGTCCTAAACATGAAAAGGGTACCCAGCCCTTTAAGGTCCCAAGTGACAGGACCCCGCTGTAATGGGTGAAGATTGGGCTCTTAGTTTCTAAGGTTGCCCTGCGCCAGGATAGGTAAGTGAAAACCCCCTTATTTACTTATTGTGGGGTGCCCCAGTGATTGTAACAATCAGTCAAGCTACCTAGAGGCTGTCAATAGAGAGGTGGGTACCGCTGCTCCAGGTTCTGACAGGGCGGACCCCAATGAGTGCTAGCCACGGCTCGTCTCCGTCTGGCAATGTAGAGATAAGCACTGTTGTTAATTGTGAAACGCGTTTGCCCTGGTTCATCCTGTACCATGCTAATTTGATGCTTCAATAAACGAAGATACTTTTTTCTGACTTCCTTTGAGGTGCAGTCGTTCCTTTTTCTACGTAGCTAGAGGCTGGCCACCTGTGTACAGTGACCACAGGGAGGAGGTTTGGGCTAGCTGTGGGTGTTTACAGAGAACCTTGTTTTTTCTTGTTGTCTGGCAGTTTTTCCCTTAACCACTTCCTTACTAAGCACTTAAACCACCCTCCTGCCCCTACCAATTTTCAGTTTTCAGCGCTGTCACTCTTTGAATGACTATTGCGTGGTCGTGCGATTTTGTACCCAAACAAAATTGACGTCCTTTTTTTCCCACAAATAGAGCTCTTTTTTTTGGTGGTATTTGATCACCTCTGCGGTTTTTGTTTTTTGCGCTATAAACAAAAAAAGAGCGACAATTTTGAAAAAATAAAAATTTTTTTTTTTACTTTTTGCTATAATACATATCCAAAAATAAAAAAACACATTTATTCCTCAGTTTAGACCGATATATATTCTTCTACATATTTTTGCACGGAACGTTCCGGCGCACATCCAGCTTTTTTTTTCCCAAAAAGCTTTATTATTATTTAATCCTGCTGAAATCACATTCCAAATATTTTTATCCTATAATCCCTTAAAGTATTTATCAACAGTTAAAATCCAACTCCCTACACTCCGAGTGAGAATGATTCCCGGAGGATCCCCCCTACCGATCACTGTATGATATCTTCCTTAGCTAGCATAATCACATAGCAAATTTCTTTTGGAAGGCTTAGTGGGACAAAGTCCCACTTATCATAAGCAGCGCCACCACATTATCCTAAGTGACGTGTTCTTTGTTTACCTACGTATGACTGTTATTGTTGGAACTGATAAGGTTACTATAACCAATATACGGGGTGGGCCATTTATATGGTTACACCTTAATAAAATGGGAATGGTTGGTGATATTAACTTCCTGTTTGTGGCACTTTAGTATATGTGAGGGAGGAAACTTTTCAAGATGGGTGGTGGCCATTTTGAAGTCGGCCATTTTGAATCCAACTTTTGTTTTTTCAATAGGAAGAGGGTCATGTGATTATGGGTGTCAGGTCCGAGCATTCCTAGAGGAACAGTTTCCTGGAAAGTGGATTGGTCGTCATGGGCCAGTTGAATGGCCCCCAAGGTCTCCCGATCTGACCCCCTTAGACTTTTATCTTTGGGGTCATCTGAAGGCAATTGTCTATGCTGTGAAGTTACGAGATGTGCAGCACCTGAAACTACGGATACTGGAAGCCTGTGCTAGCATTTCTCCTGCGGTGTTGCTATCATTGTGTGAAGAGTGGGAAAAGAGGGTTGCATTGACAATCCAACACAATGGGCAGCACATCGAACACATTTTATAAGTGGTCAGAAACTTGTAAATAACTCATGAAAGAATAAAGTTACGTTAAAACCAAGCACACCATTGTTTTTCTTGTGAAATTCCCAATAAGTTTGATGTGTCACATGACCTCTTCCTATTGAAAAAAACAAAAGTTGGATTCAAAATGACCGACTTCAAAATGGCCGCTATGGTCACCACCCATTTTGAAAAGTTTCCCCCCTCACATATACTGATGTGCCACAAACAGGAAGTTAATATCACCAACCATTCCCATTTTATTAAGGTGTAACCATATAAATGGCCCACCCCGTATATTGGTTATAGTAACCTTATCAGTTCCAACAATAACAGTCATACGTAGGTAAACAAAGAATACGTCACTTAGGATAATGTGGTGGCGCTGCTTACGATAAGTGGGACTTTGTCCCACTAAGCCTTCCAAAAGAAATTTGCTATGTGATTATGCTAGCTGAGGAAGATATCATACAGTGATCAGTAGGGGGTTCCTCCGGGAATCATTCTCACTCGGAGTGTAGGGAGTTGGATTTTAACTGTTGATAAATACTTTAAGGGATTATAGGATAAAAATATTTGGAATGTGATTTCAGCAGGATTTCATGCATGGGATAGTGGTGTGTACACATTTGATTTCACTGGGGGTATCTCGGGATGAGGTGACTGGGGGGTTATAAGGACTGAGGCATCCAGTTTATTTAAGCTGTGTATGCCAAGCATGCCGTGCTTCCACCAGGCATTTTCAGGGGTTCATTTCTTCTTACCCGGGTTAAGTGAGTCACCGGGTGTTGCTTGGCAGGCTAAGGTGCTTAGCAGGATTGTTGCATAGGGGTTAGGTGAGCCCTATTAAAGGGTCTCCCTTCTGGGGTATGCAAATACTAAACCCAGGTACTCCCTTTTTGTGGCTTGCAATGCCTTCAAAAAAGAGGAGCGGGACTAACACTACAGGGAAGAGTACATCTATGTCGCCAGTAGCTCCTGATGAGCCTAGTCGAAACCCTAGTGTTGTATCCCGTGAAAGACCAGAGGCTTCTGCGCAATCTGAGCCTCTGCGCCTGTCTGGTATTGTGCCTACAGTCAACGCTGCTGCTTCACCCTTTATCACCAGGGATGAATTGTCCTCAGCCCTAGCCGGGTTAGAGCACAGGATTGCTGGCATGATTGCCTCCACCCGACAGAATGGCAAGAATCGTGACAGACCCCCCTCCCTGAGCCTCCTAATTTGGAGCAGGAATGGGGGGAGGAAGGGGAAGAGCCAGATGCTAAGGACTTAGGAGATGGCCTGGCAGATGAGTCTGCTTCTGAGGAATCTGGATCAGAAGATGTCCAGTTGGTATAAGCCTCTCAGTCGCAGAGGCTTTTGATCCAGACTCTTACCAAGATGGTTTGTTCTGCCTTTAAGTTACCTTCTACAGAGGTTTCTGAGCCTCCCTTTGGGGTCCCTGAAGCCTCCTAAGGCTGCACAGGCTTTCCCCCTACATCCGCTGTTGCAACAGGTGGTGTATGCTGATTGGGAACATCCTGACAGGATTTTCGTTCCTCCTGAGAGGTATTCCCTTCTATATCCCATGGAAGAAAAGTTTGTTAAGAGATGGAGCATGCAAGTTATAGATGCAGCAGTCTTAAACAAGAACTTAACTTGTCCAGTGGATAACGCACAGGGCTTGAAAGACCCTGTTGACAAGAAAATGGAGTCATGATTAAAGGCTTCCTTTTCTTTGGCCAGTTCAGCTATTCAGCCAGTTGTCGCAGCAATTTGTGTCTGCCAGTCCTTAACCACTTCAGCCCCGGAAGGATTTCACACTTTAGGACCGGAGCCCTTTTTGCGATTCGGCGCTGCGTTGCTTTAACTGACAATTGCGCGGTCGTGCGATGTTGTACCCAAACGAAATTTACGTCCTTTTTTTTCCCACAAATAGAGCTTTCTTTTGGTGGTATTTGATCACCGCTGCGTCATTTCTGATCGCCGCTATAAACAAAAGAAGAGCGACAATTTTGCAAAAAAACCCAAATTTCTTACTTTTTGCTAAAATACAAATCAAAAAAAAAATATATAAAAAAACATTTTTTTCATCGGTTTTTGCGGATTTATATTCTTCCTCATATTTGTGTTAAAAAAAATCGCAATCGGCGTTTATTGATTGGTTTGCGCAAAAGTGGCCGCATTTACGGATGATGAGACTTCATTTTTGGGGTTTTTATTTTTTTTTATTTTTTACAAGTAATGGCGGCGATCTGCGATTTTTAGCGGTACTGCGATATTTCAGCGGACATGTTGGACCATTTTGACACTTTTTTGGGACCATTGGCATTTATACATTGATCAGTGCTATAAAAATGCACTGATTACTGTGTAAATGCCATTGGCAGTGAAGGGGTTAACCTGCAGGGGGCGCTCTAAGGGTTAACTGTGTTCCCTGGGCGTGTTCTAACTGTGGGGGGACTGCCCTAACAGGAGAAGGGAAGTGATCACACCTTCCGTGTAGAGGAAGGCTGTGATCACAGCCCTTCCCCCTCTCACAGAACGGAGGTCCGTGTTTATTTACACGGACCTCCATTCTTTCACTCCGGGGGGGGGCATCACGGGTGGCCGGCGGAGATCGACTCCGCCGCACCTGCTCCCTGGCCCTCCCTGGACACAGTGAGCACGCGGGCGCGCCTCCGGCGGCGCACGCGCGCTCATTGTGCGCAATCTGGCAGCCGCCGTCGTATGACGTTGTTTTGCCTTACAGAGCCACTCTGTCGCCGTCAGATGCCGATCGGCGGTCGGCAAGTGGTTAAAGGATCAGGTCAGATGGCCTGACAGGCCTAATCTGAAGGATGAACTTTCTGAAAACCGCGCAGATATTCCTTGAGCACTGTGTTTTGCTGTGGATGCCTTAAAACAGTGGTACTCAACTCCTGTCCTCGGGACCCACCAACAGGCCAGATTTTAAGTATTACTTTGGGGAGATGCAGACTAGAATGCTACAATCACTGAGTAGCAAATTCCATCACCTGTGATGTATTTCAGTTATCCTGCAAACCTGGCCTGTTAGTGGGTCCCGAGAACCGGAGTTGAGAACCACTGCCTTAAAAGATTCTATACAGCAAGTCTCTTGTATGGCTCTCCTATCTGTACACATATGCAGACTTCTATGGCTTAAAAATTGGTCAGCCGTGCTTCCTTGTAAGAAGTTATTGGCAGGGTTCCCCTTTCATGAGGAACGTTTGTTTGGTGATGATTTGGACAAATATATCCAAAAGATTTCTGGAGGGAAGAGCTCTCTACTTCCTGTGAAGAGAAGGGCCAGTCATCCCTCGTTTAAAACCTCAGGGAACGCTTCCTCAAGTGTCTCAGCGCCAAGGCAGTTCCACCACCAACAGGGCACTAGAGCCAGGGGCAAGCTGCAGGGCCAGGGCCAGAAGAAAGCCTGGGTCCAAAACTCTTCTAAACCCGGCACCAAGCCCTCCTTTTGAGGGGACGCCCCCACTCTATCGGGTGGGGGGAAGGCTGCTACACTTTGCGGACATTTGGAGAACAGCGCTTCAGGACGAGTGGGTCATCTCACCAGTATCCCGCAGTTACAAGCTGGAATTACAGAGGGTTCTAAGATCCAGCGTTCCCTCGGATCCTCCAAAGTGAGACTTATTGTTTCAGGCACTAGATCATTTAGTGCATCAGGGAATGATCATATAGGTTCCTGTATCCAAAAGGGGTGCAGGGTTCTATTCGAACCTGTTCACAGTTCAAAAACCAAACAGGGACACAAGGCCCATTTTGGATCTAAGATCTCTGAACCAGCATCTATTAATCCAGTCCTTTCGGATGAAGTGTGTCCGCTCAGTAGTAGCATCGCTCCAGATGGGAGACTTCTTAGCCTCCATCGATCTCAAAGATGCGTAATTACATGTACCTATCTTTCAACCTCATCAGAGGTTCCTGCGATTTGCAGTAGAGGAATGTAATTTCCAGTTTGTGGCACTGCCCTTTGGGTTTGCCACAGCACCTCGGGTGTTTACAAAGATCCTAGCACCTGTACTGGGTCTTTTAAGGGCCCAGGGGATTTTGATGCTCGGATACTTGGATGACCTCCTGCTCAGAGATCACTCACTACAGGCCCAGGGACACAGTATAGCCTGCACAGTGCGGTATTTAAAAAGCTTGGGTTGGGTCATAAATAACAAAAAGTCTCTAGGTCTGATCCTAGATACAGCCAGGCAAGGGTATTTTTTCTACCCATAATGATCTGTACCCTGAAAGATCAGATATGGGGCACCATGTGTAAGTATTTACCAGCACAACAACACAAACACTCAGTAAATGTATTGCCTATCCTAAGTTTCTGTGTTTACCCCCTTTCTTCTCCCCTTTTTTTCCCTTTATTCTCTCTCTTTTTCTCTCCTTTTCCTTCTTCTCTCCCTATTTCTAGCTCTATCTTCTTCCCTGCTCGCTTTTCCTCCATCTCTCGCGATGGTGGCACCGCAGGCTGGCATCCTCCCGTCACCCTGCTATTGTTATGCGCATGGCGCATGCGCGGCAGATGGGGCCTGCCATGATTGGCGGATGGCTTGGCAGAAGTTATCTGCTTCCCCAGGTCCTAGCGTCTGAGCCTACACTATGGCAAATACACGCTGGTACGAACGATTGGGTGCATACAGAGCAGCACGATCGTTACAATGACATGTACCCGTTTACCTCTCCTATATCTTTATACTTTTACCTTCTCATCTGGCCAACTTTAAAAATAAAGTTTATTTAGGCGTGATTTGACATCAAGTGACGTCAGAAGGAGGAGATGTGACCTTTTCTCTGGGTTTTTTGTCTGTGTAATTTGAATGGTGGTTGATATGTATATATTCTGCTCTGCATTTTTGCACTGTATCACATGCCTGACGAAGGGGCCCTGCACGGTGTGATGTGATCCTTCTTTAAATAAAGAACCTTTGGATGGTGATCCTTGGTGTGCTGGCAAATACTTACACATGCTTGAAGCTTCCAGTATCCAGCTGGTGATCGCTGCAGCACCCACTTCTACACGAGACTGACTTTGCCAGAAAGGTGTGCGTTAGGAAAATTGACAAGATAAGGGGCACCAGACAACCCTCCATTGGGCTCTGTATAAGTCTTTAAAGTCTGATGGCTGTTTTCGTTTGGCAGGGTGTCTTTCTCCCCTCAAGGTTATTGCTCTGGGACATCCCAGTAGGTAATGAATATTAGCCTTACTCTGTCTCCCATGATGTATGAAAAAGAAAATAGGATGTTTTCATCATACTTACCTGTAAAATCATTTTCTTTGAATACATCATGGGGCACAGCGGTCCCTCCCCTCTTTTTGTGGATTCAGTGCTTGCTACAAAACTGAAGTACTTTCTGTATGGGAGGGATTATATAGCGGATCACTTCCTGTCTAAGACTTTGTTTACCAGTGTCCATTCACCTGAAGATGAAGTATAACCCAGTAGGTAATGAATATTAGCCTAACTCGGTGTCCCGTGATGTATTTAAAGAAAAGGATTTTACAGGTAAGTACAATGAAAAAATCCTATTTTTGTTTCGTCTGTTCACAGCACATTCTCCCAAAAGGATTTTGGCTTACTCAGGTAAGTTTTGGTAAACTCCAATCTGGCTTTTTTATGTTTCTGTCTCAGCAGTGGGGTCCTTCTGGGTCTCCTACCATAGCGTCCCTTTTCATTCAGATGGCGATGTATGGTGCAAGTTGACACAGTTGTACCCTGTGCCTGAAGGTCAGCTTGAATTTGTCTGAAAGTTGATCAAGGTTCTTTATCCACCATTCGAACAATCCTTTGTTGTAATCTTTGCTCAATTTTTCTCTTTCATCCATGTCCAGGGAGATTAGCTACAGTATATGACCACGTAAAGATAAAAGACCCTGGCTACCCCTGTAAAATCTAAAGAAAACTAAATCAACGACTCACGATAGGATTAGGGGGCGTTCCTGGAGACAGTAATTACTGGTTAAGCAAAAATTGATTAGAACCAAGGTAAGTCCATATCGGAGTAAGCTCCATAAAGGAATAGGCTGTGGCAATTGCTTTTATTTGAAAAAAAACCCAATTGAAAATGAATACCACATCAAACACCTTCACCGCATGTCAATAAAAACAAGTATGACAACGTTGTTTAATACTTAAAACAAAGCCCGGGGTGTTAGACAACATTACATACTTGTTTTTATTACTTTTTAATTGGGTTTTTACCAAATAAAAGCGATTTAAATATGCCACAGCCTGTTCTTTTATGGAGCTTCTTCTGATATGGACTTACCTTGGTTCTAATCAATTTTTGCTTAAGAAGTTTAGCTACGGTGCTATGGGCTGTAAACTTCTTGACAATGTTGCACACAGTAGACATAGGAAAATTATGATCTCTGGAGATGGACTTGTAACCTTGAGATTGTCCGTGCTTTTCCACAAATTTTTTTCTCAAATCCTCAGACACTTCTTTGCTGCTCTTTCTTTTCTCCATGCTCTGTGTGGTGCACAGAGACACACAACAGAAAGTTTGAGTCAATTTTTCACCATTTTAACTGGTTGCCAGTGTGGTTTCTATATTGTCAGCACTTGTTAATTGATACAGGTGAGTTTAATTACAAATTAGAGGAGCATCACAAACATGGCATGCAATTATTTCTGCCAATAATTTTGCCCAGTCTATTTTTGGAGTTTTGTGTGGAATATGTCAGATTTGGCCTTTTTTTTCTCCACTTTTTTTGTGTCATACCAATACAAACAAAAGACTTAAAAATGAGAATGCCTAAACCTTTGTAATTGCAACAAAATACACATACATACAAACATGCATATACACACATAGAGCCTTTTTAAAAACTGTAGCCATACCAGGTACGGTACTGCCCTGTAGGGTGGGGAGGAGAGCTCAGGATTCAGGAAGCCGCTTCCCCTCTCCACTGCTTTCACTGTCCTGATTGAGCTTCTTCCGTGCTGATGTACAGTTTGGTGGCGGAGCAGGAGCTCAGTGGGAACTGGCAGCCTTTCTTAACCATGATGCCATGGCACTCCTGACGACCCCAGGTGGCACCCCGGTTGAGAAAGCTGATCTAATCAATATGTTAAAGGGTCCATTTATGTGTGTGCTGTGTATGTTGTGATAGGGCAGCCCATTCAAAAACGGACATGACCCTCTTTTTTGTTAGGCAACCATTGCCACATCAAAGTCGGGAACAGTGGAACTTATTTATGCATGCAATCTTTTTACTTTATTTGATAACTCTGAAGCTCACAACAGATTTAAGTGCAGTATGAATTTTTTTTAAGGTTAATTTTAAAGAAACTGAAAGGTTTCTGACTTTACAATGATTTTTTTTCAAACAATACGGAAGTAACAAAACTACCATACTGTAATGTTTATGTTAAATTGAATAAGTCCAAGTAATTGGAGCTTGTGCCTGTCTTATATTGTTCATATCTGTCCCATATAAGTCCATATGTCCACCATCTGGCAGCATTTTTTAGTTATATATTTTTTTTAAACTTTCAGTTTAAAAGTTGTAAAATGTTCTAGCTACCAGCTTGTGTATGAGCAGTTATTGGTCTTATGAAATAAGACTCATGATGAGTGATTTACAATGTTTGCCTTCCCCAGGCAAGACAAGGACTGTATGAAATCTGAACCTTTGGTAAAATCAGACAAGTTGGCAGTGAAGGTGTTGTGGTAGATACTCACTGACCTGAATAGGCTGATTTCAGGTAAGGGCTTAGGTGAGGTAATGGTTTGGTATTTTGTCCAAAAAAAAAATCACAAACAAACCATGTATTAGCAATGTCTATTAAAATTAACAAAAACTGCTGTATAAAAAAAAATTATAAAAAAGTGTGCTTTTGGTAGTTTCCTGAACTACAGATGTTCAGAAAACCGCTTAGATAGCATTGAAGCTTTAAACCTTTTCTGTTGTTTAACTGCAAAGTTAAGGGTCTGTAGCATTTTTTCTGTGATATTTTGCACATGAATGCAGAAGGTTTAGCCTAGAAGCTTCTTCTTTGTTGCAATAATTCCCTTTCCTTTTAAATATGATCTCAGGGTGTTTTCCCCACACTAAACATTACACCCTCCACTAACAAATCCTCTATTTAGATTTAAAAAATCAAAACCAACCCAAATGGCCCATATGTTCACCTAAATTTTCATTGATGAGATGCACCAGTCCCAAGTCTTCTATCTTGTGGGAGAGTACTTCAGGTGCCCATGCCATCAGGTGCCCATGCCATTGTGTAATTGGCTGTCAGTTGTTAAGCAGGAGATCCAATTTTTCCAGAAATGGGATTTACTGCTCATGTATCCAGTCTCTTGTCCAACTTACTGCTAGTTTTATAATAGAGAGCTGTATTGTACCTAATCATGTCAGCTCCTAGTGGTCTGATCGAGCAGCTTCACACATAACTGTCTTGCCAGATACTAGCTCAACGCATACAGTATGTGCATATACTGTATATTACATCTCCTAGCTGCAGGCAAGAAAAAAAGGAAAGGGATGAATTGGAAGGTAAAGGCAACTCACGTGAATAGCAGGTAATTAATGTGTGCTGCCCCAAAAACAAATATACCTAAACTACTTAGCTGCAGCAACCACTAAATGTGTTCCCACATCAATGCAATTAAAAATAAAAAAAATTGTGTTTGTGCTGCTAAATCCTACTAGAAAGTGTCTCAAACAATTACACCATGAGTGTAGGCTAAAATATTGAATGAAAATATCACAGTGATACAAAATTAATAAAATTAATCAAAATATAGTGTTATAATACAATCATAAATCTAAAACACGAATAATAATGCAATAACATGAAGCGTGAAAAGTACAGACCAACAATG
Organism: Glandirana rugosa; assembly: GCA_018402905.1. Lineage (NCBI taxonomy): Eukaryota > Metazoa > Chordata > Amphibia > Anura > Ranidae > Glandirana > Glandirana rugosa. The sequence continues at coordinate 690,314 of BLSH010039733.1, forward strand.
TTGCTAGTGCCAAATATAAAAAATAAAACACTCAGCGAAAAAAAGATTGTATATACCGTAGTTCCCAAAAGTCCACTTAAAACCAATCGGCTTCCAGGCTTTATTGCCAAAGCCTAATTGAACAAGCTGAAGTTAGAAGCTGATTGGCTACCATGCACAGCTGCACCAGATTCTGAGTGCTCCAGTTTTAGTAAATCAACCCCATAGAGTCAGGCAACTCATGAACTCTTAAGGCCCATACACACGATGCGTAATTCGTACGGGAATTTTTGTACGATGAACGATCTGCCGATCAACAAAGCAGATGACAGAACAGAGCTCTGTGATTCTAAACCACACAGAGCTCTGTCTTGACGGCTGTGCCAGTTATTTCCCTGCAAAGCAGGGAATAAGAAACCGACACATCCCTTAGAATCAGCACACAGTAAACACACCAACGACTGTTAGGTGCACAGTTAACTGTTTGATTGTCCCTAGATGTTAACCCCCTTCCCAGCCAGTGTCATTAGTACAGTGTCAGTGTATAGTATAAGCACTGATCACTGTATTAGTGTCAATGGTGATGTCAGTTCCCACAATGTGTCATTTAGCATCAGGTTGCCCGCTGTACTATCACAGTCCTGCTATAAGTCTCTTATCAGCACCATTACTAGTATAAAAATAAATAAATAGTTTTGTAGATGCTTTAACTTTAACGCAAACCAACTACTATACTCTTGCTATGGTCCGGTATACACAAACCACAAAGATCTAATATGTAGAAAATGATTAGCTAAACCACACAGTACTTTTTTGACCTCTGTTTTTCCTTTATGCTGGCTTTTCAAAATAACAAACAGATGAATATAGAGGTTTAATAAAAATTTTAGTATAGCGTATTTGGGATGGTCTCAAAGAAGGGACCGCCTCTCCAAATAAGTGACAGTTGGGAGTTATGCTTATTGTTGTTAATAATATGATCTTTTTGGACAGCCTAATTCAACCTGCACCATAGCGCTGTATCCACAAATTTTGAGACATCTGCAAATGTGTAAAGATGCCCATTTAAGGCCTGGTTCACACCGGTGCGACATTTTCAGCCCATCCAATATCATTGAAGTCGGATCCTCGTCCTTACCATCCTACTTGTGACATCCGACATGGTGATTACAGCAGCAGGAAAAGATATTTATGTCACCCTGGGATTGTTTTGATTGGTCGAAGGACAGGTCGGACTATCTCAAAGTCGGAGCAAAATCTTATCCTGTTCATTCAAGTGTTCACCTGAATAGGTGTGAAACTTATTGGAGACAGATAGGTTTGGCCTTAAAAAAAAATCATATTCTGTAGTGAACAATTGCTGTTATGAGCGAGCAACTTGAATCCTGACATGTTGGGAGCACGTGTCCAGGCCTGTCTGACCACCATAGACAGGCCGCCGAGCCAAACTGACACGTTGGTGAAGTTGGCACATTGACAACTTTGGAGATTGTAAAAGGACAATGGTATACGGTGTCACAACAGACTGCTGTGTTAAACACGTAGCAGTCAATATGTGAGCAGACAACAGGTCCAGTCTGGCGACTGAAGGATCTAGCTAAGCAGAGAGGGTGATACTGGGGCAGCTCTGTCTTAAGGAGCCAGAGCTGTTACAAAGTAGCCAGGAGGCTAAAATACTTTTGAGTTTGTTGTTATGCTAAATCACTCCTGCATGAGCAGAACACTGTATTACTTTGACATTTGGATGAAGAAAAGTGGGTAAAAAAAGCCATAAATGTATTCTGCTGAGAGGACTTGTAAAACTCTCCATTTGAAGCAAAATCTCACAGTGTATAATATTGATCTTGGTTGTAAGCTGTAGGTCACAGAATTCTTCCCTTCTGTGAGTAAGTGGAAAAAGTTTAACTTAAGAACCCCATCCTAATTATAGTGACATTATATAAAACTACTGTATTTAGGTGTGCTTGGTATTCTGTACCACTACAACCACATGTTTTTTTATGTGTAAAGTGTAATATAATTTGAGGTAACTGTGTCTGTGCAGCAGAGTGTCCAATTTACAGTCTGGGCTAAAAGCTGACAAGTGCTTTTCACTCGCAGTTGACTAAGTGGAGGCCATTTAAACTGTTTGGCAAGATGCTGGGTGGAATAAGTTGCCGATTTATGCCATTTCTGTGCTGAACAGGTTTACAGCTCTTAAATTACAAAAAAGAGCAAAAAGCTTTTAAAGTGTATCTAAAACCAAACTTTTTTGTTTTGGATACCTATCAGATTCTCATTGTTGTCTGTATCCCCACTGGAAAGTTTCAAACTCTTTACCCTAGGTTCACACTGAGTGTGGGAATGAAACTCACACAATTTCATTCCAGCATGTCAGTCCCGGCGATTTCACAGGCATCTGTGTGGGTTTCTGCACAGATGCCTATGGAAATTGCACCTGAAATCACAAAAAGTAGTACAAGAACTACTTTTTGAAATCGGTGTGGCGTTGCACCGATTAGGACGGTGCCATTGCTGGCAATTGCTGCCGATTTGGCATGTCAAATCGCATGCCAAATCGTGTCAATGTGAACCAGGGCTTAGGGACATTTTTATAAAGCAATGAATACAAGCAAACATTGTCTTCTAATCTTCCAGGTCCATGTGTTTTAAATGACAGTGATTGATTCTCCGCCACAGAATGTTTAATGAAAGTCACATTCACTGCTTTATAAATAGATCTCTAATGGAGGCCATGCATGGTTCGAATGCTGAACCAATTTTCTTTTGAAAATTAGAAATTTTGTGCGTTTGATGATCCCATAGGGCCACCATTGACCAATTAGACCAATCAAGCCTTCAATTTCACCCCATGTTGCCGTGTCTGGGAATCTTTTGTTCTTTCTGGGAATTTTCTTTTCTTGTACTCATGCGCATTTCTTTTTCAATTACATTTCTCACGATTTTCCCATCATTCATCATAGAAAATCGTTTGGTTTTCAAAAAATTTCCAATATGCCCAATCACTCAAATTCGACGGTCACATGAAAATTGGCTGTTGCTGCGGCCCACTAATGGTGCAGAATTCGTACTAAAATTCTTAGATAATATTTTCTAAGAATTTCTTAAGCCGGCCATACATGGGTCGAATTCCAAAAGAATTTTCTCATGAAAATCGTAACTAAGAATTCTCATTCGAATTCTGCAGCATTAGTGGGTTGCACTAATGGCCGATTTTCATGCAGCCATTGAATTTGAGTGATCCGGCATGTTGGAAAATTCTGAAAAAATAAGCGATTTTCTAATCAATGATGAGAGAATCATAGGAGAAATATAATCAAAAAAGAAATGCGCATGAGCTGGGACCTGGACAAAAAAAAGAAGATCCCCAGCCACAAAATTTAATTTCTGTGGAAACATGAGGTGACATTTGTGACGAAACCAGGTATCAGATCATTGCCCTCTTCACTCACCGGTGACAGAGGACCAGTTGAGCTCACACCGTGCTTGTCACTAACATAACAGCACAAAGATTTCCCCACTTGTGGGACCACCGAAGTGCCAGCCGCCTGAGAGTGATTGTTACTGGGCTAATTCAAACAATTAACCCTTTCAGTGCCACCACTAACCTTTGACCCAGAGTGTTAGGTCTCCAACAATTAGCAGTAGCAATTATGATTTTAGAATAACCACCTGTAACACACTCTGTCACCACAGACAGGAATATTCAGATGAGTTATTTTAAACAGTAGCGCTCTTCAAAGTAACATATTATAGCTTGCATCAAGAGCTTTAGGGACAAGATTAACACTTTTCAGAATAAGGCCCGTGGGCTGTCCAGAGTGGACCATGGAATAACAATCTTCCCTAGTATGCAATTCGCAGTCTAAAAATCATATCTCGGGATGGAATTATCGTGCAAATTCATCATTAGGGAATTTGAGTTCAGCGGCCACAGTGCATCAAGACAAGCCTAGACATGACAGACTTGTCCCTTTCTGTGACCCTGGGAAGAGGATAAACAATCAGTGGGTTCCCTTATAAGTGAATTCATCAATGTTTAGGTTTGTTTTAGTCAGTATGCCTTCCCGCACAGATATACACTTTTTATTAATATGTCACATTAATATCTGGCATTATGAACTGTGGGTATTTTTTCTACCTTTTCATGTTGATTTAGGGTTACTGGAAAGTCGCAGCTGTCTGAAGAGAATTATAGCTCTCTTCCTTATCTGAGATCTTCTGTGCTGTCCTTTAAGGGATCTGATTTATTAATTTACGATTAGGCTTGCCCAAACATCCCCCAGACTCCTTGGCGTCTGTTCAAGGGAATTCCGAAGTTGTTGGAAGGGGGAATGAGGAGTTTTGTCCTACATTAAAACTGTAATGGCTGACCCTCACAAAATGGCTGCAAGGTTTGTGTGTCCCTGCCTGTGGTATCATCACAACATTGAAGGCGTGATTGGTCGAATTTTGAAATCAATGGTGGCACCATGGGATCACAAAAAGCACAAAATTTCTGATTTTCGAAAGAACATTCATTCAGAATTCGACCCGTGTATGGCCGGCTTTGGCCCCCGTTCACAATAGTGTGACTTGTCATGCGATTTGACAGTTACAAATTGCATGAAAGGTCGCAATCCATTGCCGGCAATGGAACCATACATATTACCACAGCACAGAGATTATGAAAAAGGTCCCTGCACTTCTTTTTACAGATTTCAGCGCGACTTGCATAGACTTCTGTTAAATGAAGCCGCAAACCGCAATGAAATCGGCAGTGCAAATCGCACTGATATACGGCTTTGAAATCACGCTGAAGTAGTCGCGATTTCAAAGCCTCACCGGTTTAAACCAGGGCTTAGAGTCATGGTGGCCATTGTTACCAGGAGTGAAAGTGAGGGAAAAAAGCCCAATGAGGCATGTCAAGGTGTTGTCAGGCATATTGTAACTAGGATTTTTTGTGGCATTGGCGCAGTAAAGGCTTCTTTCTGACAGCTAGACCATGCAAATCATTTTTATTCAAGTATCGTCTTATTGTGCTCCTTAAAAACAACCACACCATTATTTTTTCCAGAGCAGCCTGCATTTCTCCTGAGGTTACCTGTGGGTTTTTCTTTGCATCCTGAACAATTCCTCTGGCAGCTGTGGCTGCAGTCCTTCTTGGGTCTACCTGACCTTAGCGTGGTATCAAAAAATTCTTGAATTTTACATTTATCCGCATAGGGAAATTTCTATGCAAATCCCCTCTCCCCACTGTTTCAGTTGACTTATCAGTCTGATCTTTTCTATCCTCGACCCACGCAAACACCAGGGGAATCATACTATTTTACAACTTACTACATCAAAAGTTGGTTTTTGAGAAAACAAATTCAACCCTTAAATGGGAATCAGACCTTGGACAATCTTTCTCCCCCTCCCAGTGGCTTTCTGCCTTTAAATCTATTTACTCATCATCTCACTGCACCAACCACTGGGAACTGCTACTAAAAAGAATCACCAGATGGTATTATACTCCCTACCAACTGTCCAAATTCTCCCCACAGAACTCTGCCTTATGCTGGAGAGGCTGTGGGCAGACAGGTACCCTTTACTATATATTCTGGTCCTGCAGAAATCTCTCTAGTTTCTGGAGAGAAATATTTAAATTGATTTCTAACATCACAGGGATCTTCCCTAAACCCAACCCTGCCCTAGCAATCCTGAACATACAAATTGATAACTTTCCGCCACCTTTTTCGCACTGTGGCGACCCACATTCTTGGAGCCGCAGGAACGGTAATAGCCAGACACTGGAAAGCTTCTGAAGCCCCTAACAAATTGGAAGTCTTATCTCTAGTCCAAATGAATTACTCCTATGAAAATCCCTCTCTACCAGTTCAGGCAAGAGCCAATTATTTGACAGTTCATGGAAACCGTGGACAGACTGGTGTTACAATTGATCCTGATAGTCTCGTATATTACGGTTATTACACTTTATTCCTCTCTGCAAAATCTTAAGACCTCTATTCTCATTTGAAATTAGAGTGAACTATGTATGGATCTTCCTGACATGTTATTTCTTGTCTTCGTTAGACTATAACCACCTATATTTTCTCATTTTGTTTTGTTTTGTATCCTGTATTTTCTCTTGATACTCAATAAAAATGTATTGAAAAAAAAAAAATCCCTGAATTTTCCACTTCTTAATAAATGATTGAACTTACTGGCAAATTTGAAGCTTTAGATATCTTTTTATATCCATCTCCATCTTTATAATGTTCCATTACCTTGTTACACAGGTCTTTTGACAGTTCTTTCCTGCTCCCCTTGGCTCAGTATCTAGTCTGCTCAGTGCATTCACCTGAGAGCTAACACACTCATTGACAATTCATACCCAGACACTAATTGCAATTTAAGAAGCCACAGATGTAGCAAATTAACCTTTTAATTGCCTTTTAATCTGTGTGTCAGCTTGTGTGTCTGTACCAAGGTGAAACATTCCAGGGTATGTAAACTTTTTATCAGGGCCATTTGGGTGATTACTGTTATCATTATGTTTTTAAAAGAAGCCAAACAACTGTGTGACATTAAATGGCTTCATATGATCACTATCCTTAACTACTTCAATACAGGGAACTTTTACCTCCTTCCTGCCACGGCCAATTTTCTGCTTTCATCCCTTTCACATTTTGAATGACAATTGCGCTGTCATTCAACACTGTACCCAAACTCATTTTTTATAATGTTGTTCACATGACTAGAGCTTTCATTTGGTGGTATTTAACCACCCTTGGGTTTTTATTTTTTGCTAAATAAATGAAAACAATACTCAAAATTTTGAAAAAGAACATGTTTTTCTTCATTTCTGTTATAAAAGGTTGCAAATAAATAATTGTTCTTCATAAATTTAGGGCAAAATGTATTATGCTACATTTCTTTGGTGAAAATAACCCAAATCAGTGTATATTATTTAGTCTGTAGGAAAGTCGAGTCCACAAACTATGGTATATATCTGAAAATTGTTTAACCAGTTGCTGACCGCCCACCCTGGCTTGACGGCAGCAACTTAGCTCGATATCGCAAACCGCAGTCACCTGACGGCGGCTGCGAGATCGCAGATCGTGGGCGTGTGCGAACCCCTGGAGGTGCGCTCGCACGCTCACTGTGTAGAGGGGAGCCAGGGAGCAGGTACAGCAGACTCAATGTCCACTGGCTACCCACGATCGCTCCCCCGCAGTGACAGAACAGGGAACCATGTGTAAACACATCTCCGTTCTGACAGGGGAGGAGTGTGATCGTACGATCACTCTCCTCCCCCACTCAGCCCAGTCCCCACACAGTTAGTAACTAAGGACGGGATCGGGCTTGTTTGGAACCGAACGTGCCCGAGCTCACCAGGAAGGGAACCCTGCACTGTGCTAATCACAGGCAGTGAGACATTTCCCGATCACTGCAGCTGCACACTGGGGAAATGTCTCATTGCCTGTGATTAGTGCAGTGCAGGGTTCACTTCCTGGCGGGCTTGGGCACATTCAGTTCCGAACAAGCCCGAGCCAATCCTTATTAGTAACACTATGCAGGGAACACACTTAACCCTTTGATCGCCCCCTGGTGTTAACCCCTTCCCTGCCTGTGACATTTACACAGTAATCAGTGCATTTTCATAGCACTGATCGTTTTATAAATGTCAATGGTCCCAAAAAAGTGTCCAACATGTCCGCCGCAATGTCACAGTACTGCTAAAAATCGCAGATCGCTGCCATTACCAGTAAAAAAGAAAAAAGATAAAAACCCCATAAATAAATTCTCATCGTTCCTAAACGCGGCAACTTTTGTGCAAACCAATTAACCACTTACCAACCAAGCCTGTTTTTTGGGTTCGGTGGTTATGAGTTAAAAACATGTTTTTTTGCTGTAAAATTACTTAGAACCCCCAAACATTATATATTGTTTTTTTTCTAACACCCTAGAGAATAAAATGGCGGTCATTGCAAAATGTTATGTCACACCGTATTTGCGCAGCGGTCTTCCAAGCGTGCTTTTTTTTTTAAATAAATTCAGTTTTTTTCGTTAAAAAATAAGAAAACAGTAAAGTTAGGCCATTTTTTTTCCATATTGTGAAAGATAATGTTACGCCGAGTAAAATGATACCCAACATCGAATGCTTCAAAATTGCGTCCGCTCGCGGAATGGCGACAAACTTTGCAACTTAAAAATCTCCATTGGCGATGTTTAAAAAATTCTACAGGTTAGCAGTTTTGTGTTACAGAGGAAGTCTAGTGCTAGAATTATTGCTCTCACTCTAACGATCGCGGGGATACCTCACATGCGTGGTTTGAACACCGTTTTCATATGTGGGCGGGACTTATGTATGCGTTCGCTTCTGCGTGCGAGCTCGCGGGGACCGGGCGCTTTAAATTTTTTTTTTTTAATTATTTATTTTGCTTTTTACTTTTTATTTTTACACTGTTCTTTTTTAAAAAAAAAAAGCGATCACTTTTATTCCTATTACAAGAAATGTAAACATTCCTTGTAATAGAAAAAAGCATGACAGGTCCTCTTAAATATGAGATCTGGGGCCAAAAAGCCCTCACATCTCATATTTACACTAAAATGCAAAAAAAAAAAAATTTGAAAAAAATGACAGAACAAAAAAATAAACGGTCCCTTTAAGACCGTTGGGCGGACGTGACTTCTGATGTAATTTCCGCCCTGCCGTACTATGGAGCTGAGTGAGCGGCTGAAGCCACTCACTCGGCTCGCGGAAATTGGGGGGGACAGATCGGATCATGACCGGAAAGCGGCGGGGGGGGCACCTCTCCCGCCGCTGATAAAAGTGATCTTGCGGCGAATCCGCCGCTAAGACCACTTTTATCATGTGCAGAATCGCTGGCTGAAAAAAACGATATCTGAATGGTGCCTGCACCATCACCACTGAAAGCCAAGAACGTATATACACGCCCTTGGTCATCAAGTGGTTAATATACGCCGATAGTGGGGGTTTTTTACCAAACATATGAGGAAAAATATATATCGGCCAAAACTGATGAATAAATTTGTTTTTTTTATATTTTTTTTATTTGAATTTTAGCAAAAAATAAACAATATTGTTTTCTTTTTTTTGCAAAATTGTCGCTCTTTGTTTATAGCGGTGATCATAAGTGACACAGAGGTGATCAAATACCACCAAAAGAAATCTCTATTTGTTCTAAAAAAAGGACGTCAATTTCGTTTGAGTACAACATCGCACGACCGCACAATTGTCAGTGATTGGCAGAATCACAAAAAGTGTGCTGATCTTAAAGGGGGAAATTCTTCCAGGGCTGAAGTGGTTAATCCTGATGCACTGTGGACTATCTAATTTCTTGAAGCTCTAAAATACCAGGACCGTACAAATACTTCCAAATGGCCCCTTTTTGGAAAGTAGACAGTCCAAGATATTTAGTAAGAGGCATGGTGGGTTTTTTGAAGTTGCAATTTTATATTATAATTTTTTAGAAAATTAAGAAATTAAAAATGAATTTTTTATTTTTTTTTTACATACTGTCACCAGTTCAGTACATCATCATATAACTGGTGTGGCAGTGATCAGGGACACTAATTGGTGACAGAAAAAAAAAATATATATATATATATATGTATATATATATATATATGTATTTTTTTTTAACACACTGTGACCAGAGCACTATAATGTCACCATAGTAACATGATACTACTCTGGGGAAGTGATCAGGATTTTTTTTTTACACATTGATTGTTTATAGCAGTGAATTCCATTGCTAAAAGCAAGCATTTTACTGAATGAAACTGATTCACTGTTGTGATTAGCTGTGATTAGTAAAAGCTAATCACATGGTACAGGTGGGCTGTGATTGGCCCTGTCTGTACCATGTGGTCACATTGACCAATCACAGCTAGCAACACAATTGTACACAGTGGATGGCATGAAAGGAAGCCATCCATTGTTTACAACTGTCATGTGACCTGCTGTCCTGTCCTCATGTGTCCTGCGGTCACTGTTACGTGTCCTGCAGTCACAGCAAACACATGGTACCAGCAGTGAGCCGGTACACTGATTGGTCATCGGCTGTGTCTGGTGTGTCTGCGTGGCTCCTTCTGAAAGGATGTCATATGACGTCCACTCATAACAGTAAAACCACCGCCTGACCATCATTCTGCTATAGGCCGGATGGGAAGTTTAAATAAAAGAGAGTTTTTTGGCATGACCTGTCATATTTTCAATGTTAATGCCAAAATGTCTCGATTTCTGCCACTGTAGCAAACTTTTGAGCACAACTGTACTTTAACTTTGAAGCCTATTGATCTGTATAGGGCCATGCATGCTGCATGACTGGCATAACAAAAGATTATTTTGTATATGTGCAAATATCCATATGAGTTTGTAGCCCTGTGCAATTAGTAGACTCATTATGGGCCTCAGTGTGTTAATGTCCGGGGCAAAAATCGAACTATAATTACTTCATGGCACATACATGAACTGCTTTTTGTAACTTTATTCTGCTAGCAGCTAAATCTAGTAACAGCACATCTTCAGGCTTCCACCCTCTTTCTGAAGCATTGCCTATTTGTATTCCACCATCATTTTGCAGCACTCCAGGAAAAAAGGGAAGGGGGCTTTATGTTTTTGTGAATACCAACATATGATTGATATATTGCCCGGTTCAAGTGATAATTCCTATCTGCAACATACACAGACTCATGGTCAAATCTAAGCAGTGATCCCTATCCTTTGTCTTTTCAGTTGTGATCCCTATCCTCTTCCCTGCCAGTGGTGATCCATATCTTCTGCCCTGCCAGTAGTGATCCCTATCCTCTGCCTTGCCAGCGGTGATTCTTATTCTCTGCCCTGTCGCCAGTAGTCCCTGTCCTTTGCCCTGCCAGCAGTGACCACTGTCTTCTAAACTTCCAGCTGTGACCCCTATCCTCTTCCCTGCCAGCAGTGACTCCTCTGCTGACCCCTGGTACACTGCCCTACACGTTCCTGTGCACTTCCCTACTGACCTATCCTTTGCCCTGCTGAACCCCTGTCCTTTGCCCTGCTGACCACTGTACACTGCAGTACAAATCAATAGACTCTGTACCCTGTCCTAAAAACTGCTGACCCTATCCTCCGCCCTGCTGACCCCCTGTACACTGCCCCTGAGACTGCCCCTGAGACTGCTGACCTTATCCTATTCTGCTCTGACCCCTTGTATACTGCCCTGCTGACCTCTCATCCTCTGCCTCTCTGTCTTTTTTTGCACCCCCACATCAGACAAGCTAGATCCAGCCCTGCTTGAACTTAACCTTTGGAGATACAGCATTGGTTGCTAAAGAATTTAACCACTTCCTTACTGGGCACTTCTGCCTGGACCAATTTTCAGTTTTCAGCGCTGTCACTCTTTGAATGACAGTTGCGCAGCCGTGCGACGTTGTACACAAATAAATTTGGCGTCTTTTTTTTCCCACAAATAGAGCTTTCTTTTGGTGGTATTTGATCACCTCTGCCTTTTTTATTTTTTGCGCTATAAACAAATAAAGAGCGATGGTTTTGAAAAAATAACAATATTTTTTACTTTTTACTATAATAAATATCCAAAAATAAAAAAAAACTAATTTATTCATCAGTTTAGGCCGATATATATTCTTCTTCATATTTTTGGTAAAAAAAAAATCGCAATCGGCGTATATTGATTGGGGTGCGCAAAAGTTATAGCGTCTAAAAACTATGGACATTGGTTTATGGCGTTTTTATTTTTTTTTTTTTTTTTTTACTGGTAATGGCGGTGATCTGTGATTTTTATCAGGACTGCGATATTGGGGCGGACATGTTGGACGTGTTTGACACTTTTTTGGGACCAATGACATTTATACAGCGATCAGATCTAAAAATAGACACTGATTACTGTATAAATGTCATTGGCAGGGAAGGGGTTAACACCAAGGGGGCAGTGAAGGGGTTAAATGTGTTCCCTGGGTGTATTCTAACTGTGGGGGGGGGGGTTGGCATGGGCATGACAGATCTAACTGATCCCAGTTACAGGGATCAGTAGATCTGGCATACCCCTCCTCACAGAGCAGGGAACCGCTGTCTTTACATCGGCGGTTCCCAGTTCCATGTCTCTGTGAGCAGATCGCGGGTCTCCGGCCGACATCGGGTCCGCCCGACCCGCAGGCACGCTCACACGGCGGGCACCGCCGGCGCTGACGGGAGCACACCCAGCACGAGCCAAAGGGGAGGACGTCTATTGACGGCCTCCCGGCATTTTATAGCCGCACATTCGGCTATGGCGTGGGTGGGAAGTGGTTAAAGTGGAACTAAGGGCAAAATCCAAAATGACAAATACAGTTGTATGCAAAAGTTTAGGAATCCCTGACAATTTCCATGATTGTCATTTATAAATATTTGGGTGTTTGGATCAGCAATTTCATTTTGATCTAGGTGCTTAAATGTGGGCACCCTTGGTATTTTGTTGATTTGAATACCTGTAACTACTTAGCACTGATTAAATGAAACACATAATTGGTTTGGTGAGCTCATTAAGCCTTGAACTTCATAGACAGGTGCATCCAATCATGAGAAAAGGTATTTAAGGTGGCCAGTTGCAAGCTATTGTTCTCTTTGACTCTCCTCTGAAGAGTGGCCTCAAAACTACTCTCAAATGACCTGAAAACAAAGATTGTTCTACATTATGGTTTAGGGGAAGGCTACAAAAAGTTATCGCAGAGATATAAGCTGTCAGTGTCCACTGTGAGGAACATAGTGAGGAAATTTAATATATAAGGGGAAATACCGCGCTAGGCTTATTAGTGGTAGGCTAAAAGGTAAGCTGCCAAATAGCGACCAAACTAATCGTAAGTAAAGATAATAGAGTAAAAATGGCGCTAACCTTATAAAAATCTAAAAGCAGAGTCATCTACTTCATATTGTCAGAGAGGGCTAAACAAAACCACAACAATCATTCTAAATGTGCTGAGCAAGTCAGTTGAACATATAGACCTCTTTTAAAGTCCTATGAATATTAATTGTAATATAAATCAAACTGCAGAAATGATAAATTGTCCAGAATGAAATAAGTACAGTAGAAAAAGTAGGCTCATAAAACAAAGGATAATATTTTAGTCCCTCATAGATGTCCTAGGTATATTCAGATGCAGAAAGAGTTCATGGAAAAAATAATGATTGGTTCCACGTGACATCCACACATAACAGGTGAAGTAAAACAAAGGGATAGGTGAGTCTTGGTCAACCACTCCTGAGTGAATTCAAGGCTTACCAGATGGTAGACATATATACGCCAGAATATATGTTATGGTACAGCTCCTTCCGGTCCCAGGAATCGCGTCACACTGTCTGCGGCCGATCTGACCAATCGTCACTGGTCCAGGGGGTCCTTTGTCCTATATTGGTCCGTTCGTCCTTCCGTTCGGTCCGGGGAGAGGTGAACCTCGATGGGGTCACCCAGAAGGAGATATCAGGTAGGCCAGATCCATGTTAAGGATATAAAAAGAAGAAAAGACTCTCCATCGCATAAAAAAACCTCAGTTAAGAGGGACAGATTTTATTGAAGATAAAAAGTCCACAAGCTTGTAGATAAAACCAGTAGGTAAAAACTAGAACGCAGCAATCCAGGGTCAGCAGCGCCCAACGCGTTTCATCCTATTAGACGTCGTCTGGGGGCTTGATTGATCCGATCGGCCGCAGACAGTGTGACGCGATTCCTGGGACCGGAAGGAGCTGTACCATAACATATATTCTGGCGTATATATGTCTACCATCTGGTAAGCCTTGAATTCACTCGGGAGTGGTTGACCAAGACTCACCTATCCCTTTGTTTTACTTCACCTGTTATGTGTGTATGTCACGTGGAACCAATCATCATTTTTTCCATGAACTCTTTCTGCATCTGAATATACCTAGGACATCTATGAGGGACTAAAATATTATCCTTTGTTTTATGAGCCTACTTTTTCTACTGTACTTATTTCATTCTGGACAATTTATCATTTCTGCAGTTTGATTTATATTACAATTAATATTCATAGGACTTTAAAAGAGGTCTATATGTTCAACTGACTTGCTCAGCACATTTAGAATGATTGTTGTGGTTTTGTTTAGCCCTCTCTGACAATATGAAGTAGATCACTCTGCTTTTAGATTTTATAAGGTTAGCGCCATTTTTACTCTATTATAGTGAGGAAATTGAAGACCACAGGCACAGTTCTTGTTAAGGCCAGAAGGTGCAGGCCACATAAAATATTGGAGAGGCAAAGGCTGGTGAGAACGGTCAAAAACAGCCCACAGACCACTTCCAAAGACCTATAACATCAACTTGCTGCAGATGGTGTCACTGTGCATCGTTCAACAATTCAACAGGAAGAAGCTGTATGGGAGAGTGATGCAAAAGAAGCCTTTTCTGCACACACGCCACAAACTGAGTCGCTTGAGATATGCAAATGCACATTTGGACAAAGATTGAGTTATTTGGTCATAACAAGGGGCGTTATGCATGGCGGCAAAAGAACACAGCGTTCCAAGAAAAACACTTGCTACCCACAGTAAAATTTGGTGGAGGTTCCATCATGCTGTGGAGCTGTGTGGCCGGTGCCGGTACTGGGAATCTGGTTAAAGTTGAGGGTCGCATGGATTCCACTCAATATCAGCAGATTCTTGAGAATAATATTGAGGAATCAGTCACAATGTTGAAGTTACGCCGGGGCTGGATATTTCAACAAGACAACGACTGAAAACACTGCTCAAAATCTACTCTGGCATGTATGCAGAGGAACAAGTACAATGTTCTGGAATGGCCATCCCAGTCCCCAGACCTGAATATCATTGAACATCTGTGGGGCGATTTGAAGCGGGCTGTCCATGCTTGGCAACCATCAAACCTAACTGAACTGGAAAAGTTTTGTAAGGAGGAATGGTCCAAAATACATTCATCCAGAATCCAGACACTCATTACAGGCTATAGGAAGCGTCTAGAGGCTGTTATTTCTGCTAAAGGAGGCTCTACTAAATATTGATGGGATTTTTCTGTTGGGGTGCCAAAATGTATGCACCTGTCTAATTTCGTTTTGATGCATATTGTGCATTTTCTGTTAATCCATTAAACCTCATTTCACTACTGAAATATTACTGTGTCCTTCAGTTATTTGATAGATCAAAATGAAATTGCTGATCCAAACACCCAAATATTTATAAATGACAATCATGGAAATTGTCAGGGGTTCCTAAACTTTTGCATACAACTGTATGTTGCAGCTTTAACACACTAGTCTTTGTTTTTCTGAGATCCCCCCATGTAACAGTATATTGCCCTGTTGATCTTGCCAGATCTGTTATTTTTTCCACTTCTTATAATAGGATGACAGCACTTTTTGTTCTGCACTGAGATTGCGTAGAAGTTTTGTCACCTTGTGCATAGGAAAGTCTTAGTTGATAATGAAATTTTAAATGGATGTTAAAGCGGAACTAAACCCTCTTATCCTTTACAGTCAAGGAAGCTGTAATCTTAGCCTCTGTTTAATCTGCAGTTGCCATGGAGCTGCACTTGTAATAAGTTATGATACCAACCCTTTGATGGGTTCGCAGTTCGGCTGACAGCACAAAGCACTTGTGGCAGTTATCACTCATGGCATGCCTTATGTAACTGTTTTGGGAAACCGCTAAATTGTTGAGTTTAGTACTGCTTCACTTAAAGTGGTTGTAAACCCTTGCATATACTCAGTGAAGTGACAGGCCTCAGGCGATGCACAGAGTTAAAACAAATCCTCCTACATAAGTTTTACCTGTTTATTTGCAGTATTCTCTTCTTTACATCTGTTCAAAGTCCAGAATTTATAAAGCTTGTCTAAGCTGTCAGAAAAAAGGGGACAGAGAGCTGAAGTTAGGCCCCAGCCATGCTTCACATAGCGAGAACTGGTGTCCCTGCTCACAATGTTGTGTAAATGATTTTCACGTGATTCTCTGTGTCATGTTTGTTTCAATGGGCTTCACTATGTGCGTTTGTCACCCAAAAGAAGCTCCTGCTCCTTTTTTTGGCAACAAGTTTCATGTGATTTTTAAAGTTGCATTTTGCCCCTAATGCAATGCGATTCTATCACACAAAAAGCACACCACATTTGGGTTAGAGTGAATGTTCGGCTCAGTTGAGCATTCACTCTAAGGTCAGTGTAGGTTCCCACTGGTAACGGGGTACTTTGCAGCAGTCAGTGGGCTTAAGCACTTCTTGGCCATTCAGTGTGACCAAACCCCCGTATCTTTGCATTTTTTGCTATATACGTTTAGATGCTTTTAAAATAGCCTGACAGGAGTATGTATCATGTGTGCACTGTAACTTATAGATTTTTTGTTTGTTGGTCGTTACGAGCAGCACCATGCGTTTGGCAGGGTGTTCCCCCCCAAATATCTAGTTTGTTTCCTCGCATCACACTGACAGCATGTGTGGTGAGGAGAGCCGATCAGCGGCATCTCCTCAGAGAGGACATCTAGGGATGTAATCAGAGCACTGATCATCAGTGCCCTGATTACCATTAGCACCACCAGTGCTAGCAACCAGTGCCCACCCCAGTGACAGCAATCAGTGCCCACCAGTGCCAGCAATCGGTGCCCACAAGTGCCCACCAGTGCCAGCAATCAGTGCCCACAAGTGCCACCAATCAATGCCCATTAGTGATTCCAGTCAGTGCTGGCTATTAGTGCTGCCCATCAATGCCGCCCATCAGTGCCACCCATAAATGCCCATCAGTACTGCCTATCTGTGTCCACCAGTGATGCCTATCAGTGCCCATCAGTGCCACCCATCAGTGTCCACCAGTGCCACCTATCATTGCCACCCATCAGTGCCCATAAGTGTGGCATATTAGTACTTCCTTAGTGCCACCTAATAAATGCTTATAAGTGCGGCCTCATCAGTGCAGACTATCAGTGCCGTCTCATCAGCACGCATCAGTGAAGGAGAAAAACTACTTAAAATTTAATGACAAAAACTAAGAAAAACTTTTTTTTGTCAAAATTTTCGGTCTTTTTTTCTTAGTACAAAATAAAAACCCAGCAGTGATTAAATACCACCAAAAGAAAGCTCTATTTGTGTGAAGAAAATTATAAAAATGTCACATGGTTACAGTGTAGCATGACCGCGTAATTATCATTCATAGTGTGACAGCGCTGAAAGCTGAAAAATGTCCTGGGCAGGAAGTGGGTGAAAGTGCCCAGTATTAAGGTGGTTAAAGTTAACACTGTTTAAAGCAGAACTAAACCCATCGATTGAACTATTTCTTAAAGAGGGACTTTAGACCAAAATTAAAAATAGCTGAACAGGCAGAAATTTTAATGCAGAAGAGACATGCTTTGTCTCACATTAAAGTTACTTGTCTGTCCATCCTTGTACAGTGATATATGCGTGCAGTGCCTAAACAGTGCCACACATGCGCAGGAGTGACATCATCCCCATCTGGCCAATGAAAGTGCCCGGCGCCCAAAGATGTCAGCGAGCCAGGTGGGAGCCAAAGTGAGTATAGTCAACCCATCAAAGGACTGGTGTCTTGATCATGTGTGTAGCACCATGGAAACTGCAGTTTAAAGGCTAAGAAGGTAGCTTTTATGGCTGTAAAAGGTAGGGTAGTTCAGTTCCACTAGAAGCTGTTACAGCAACAATTTTTATTCTCTTTTAGAAAAAAGGTTTGAACCATATGACTAAAATTCAACAGTTGCAAGCACACCTGGAAAAACGATATGATTTGTCTCGACAGCTCTAACTGCCAACTATTGCCGGGCAGTTTGATCTGTTAAGTAAGTGGAAAAATAACGGATCTATGACATTTTTTTTATTTTTGCAGATAGTTACACTTTATCTAGAGCTGAACAGCCCCTAGTATTGAAACCTCATGATTTTAAAGACTAGTGCCATTTTGTGCAATCATTGTCTAGTTTTCTAAGGGGCTAGCAAGAGCCTATCAACCATTATACTATTGACTGACTAGCACCTACTTTGACATGACAGAACCATTGAATAATAAGTAAAAATAGAGGGTGATGGCAATAGCTAGTGTCTAGCTATGTTGTTGGCGACATTGTTTGCGGAATGCACACATAAGTGTTAGTAAACCACTTTACTTTTGTCAGGGTTGGTGCAGTACAGAATTCTTTCATTCTCTCTTTATTTGAATTTCTGAGTAACAGCTGCAGGCTCTTTGGTGTTCATTCAAGATGTTTCTGTGAAGCTAGAGCTTATTTGACGCTCCTTTTCTATTATCTGTATTACTTTTATAGGACAGAAGAAAAAATCATAATGTATTTTCAATAGAGATGTGGCTATAATAATGACCTATTTTCAATATTCTTCTGGCACAAGTCTAGCATTACTCGTGATTGATCATTCAGACACACTATTTGGAAGTTCTCATTGTGACAGATTTAACTATGAATTTTACAAACTCACTAGCCGCTGGCCTGGCATATTGTTAATGGGTTAGTCAAAATAAAATATGTCTTTACCATCTAGTATGGGAACTATAGTGATTAAATTTATATACAGAATTGTATGCAAGAGAAAAAAGATTATCTTTGCAATTCAGAAATATATCAGCTAAAACCTCTTTGGGCACATCATGGATTACATTTTATTGCAAAACGTCCCATCATGCCATGCGTTTCCCTGCATTGTGCAAGGGATTTAATTTTTTAACCTGCATTGCATCAGAAGTATATCCTACCAATTTCATACTGTAGTGGTACCCCCCAAAGGATCTACTGGATAGGATGGGTCCTCTGCTCTTTGCCTCAATCTTCTCAAGATTGTCAGCCCCTCTGACACATCAGGTTGAGTGTATAAACATACAATATCACAGGAAATTGCTGAAGGTAATACTACCCAATAATAGTGCTATATCAAAGAAAACAGGCACCAAACCAGGTAGTAAATACAAACTTAATATATTCTCACCCAATATGGTGGGTAACTTGACAAGCATAAAATGGATAAACAATGGTAATAACACAATTTAGCATACAAAGTGATTAACAGTAAGGACTAGGCATATGATGACATTTGGAGTAGAGAATGTGTAGCGCTCACCAATAAATCTGCCCATAGGGTCAGAAAAGATTATGCATCAAAAAAGTATGTGAATAAAGAAAAAATCCAACTCAGAAAAGATGATGTAATAACTAGGAATCGCCACAAGATGTCATCTGTACACTCATCACATTACAATCGATCTAGAAGATCTTTCTATGTATGTGTGACAATCTAAGTCTGACTTAAACAAAGTGCAATTGCAATATAGACATAATCAGGTCCAACATAAAAGCAATCAGAATGTGCTATATACGTAAAGTGCAGTGTAAAGAAATATATCCACAAAACTGTAAAATCAAACTTTAAATGAAAAAAAGTGTGATAACTAGAATTCACCACCGGAGGTCATCTATGCACTCTTAATAGAGAGCATTATCAAGTGTAGTAACTAACATTCACCACCGGAGGTCATCTGTGCATCAATCAGAATCTTATACCATCAAAATCTTTCCATGTATGTGTGCAAATACAAAATACAGTGCAAATGCAATATAAATTAGATAGTTCCACTCAATATGAATACAATCAGATGTGTTAAGTATAAACAAAGCGCAATAGTGATAATATGAATTGTATAGTTCAAACAAAGTGTTTGTGCCTTTATATGATGACATTTGGTGTCCAGATCAGCATAAACAGTAGCAAGGGCACCAGTGGGCAGTAGTAAAGTTGAATCCACTGAGTGCTGAAACTATACTGCCAGAGAATGCACTGTCCAAAAGAAAAGGAGAATGGCAGGGGAGCAAAGGGAGCATTCAGAATAATTATTACGGGAGGGGCAGTCCTTTGAGAAGTTCTTCTATTGGCTATTGTTAATCAATGACTCCCACTGCTGTGTCTCAGCCAATGAGCAGAGAGAGACCCGAGACAGACGCTGCTCTCATGCACATTGCTGGATCGAGATGGGGCTCAAGTAAGTATTAGGGAAGGCTGGGGGGGGGGGGGGAGGATACTGCACACAGAAGGTTTTTTACCTTCATGCAGAGATCTATGTTTTTATTCAAATTCTATAAACAAATTAAAATGTTCTCCTATTTGTACTTTAAGTGAATTGCTCCCCTAGTCTTGTATCTTAGCTGCTAGTTATAAACAAATTAAGTAGCTTGACCTTTTCACTACTGTTTGCAAATCAGCCGCAATAATTGGGCGTCTGGCCATAGACAATGTGAGTCTCAGCTGTTTCAGCAGAAACCGGCCAAGGATTTAGATTGTGTATGGGCAGGCTGAATGTACCAAGTTGATTGATCGATCAACTTGGGTACAACCAGCCTTCCTGATTTTTACTTGTCATTATAGCTAGAGGCTGCTATAGCCGCTAGCAATAATTACTGTCTTCTCTCGGACGGGTTTCCCTGCCGGGAGAGTACAATGTCTTGATAGGAGAAATTTCCCTCTCAGCGCCATCTGTGTTGATGGAGGAATTGTGCAAATTTCTTTCCTGCAATCCGTGGTTTCAGGAAAGAAATTTGCACTGTCTTTGGCCTGCCTTAGGTATTAAATATTTTTTTTTTTAGTGCTAGAACATATCATAGCCAGTAAAAGTCAGAACATGGCATCAAAATCAATAAAGACCCTAGTTAGCAATCGTATGCGCTCGTAATATGCCATAGGTCACAAAGTGTAACAGAGCATGCCACCTGTCACTAAATCCTCCATCATAAAGCACCATCACCTCTTCAGTGGTCTGTGTCTAGGGGTTTTCTTTAGAGCATCATCTAGATAGCTTCTGAATATAATGTAAGATGCATTTACATGTTTCTACATGTTCTTGTCCTAGTTAAGCCTTTTTTCTTACATATGGAAACACATTTACCTCTACTTAATAATTTAGTGCTTGTAAATTTCACAGTACCTACAGTTATCTGCAATAGTGCATGCCGAGAAAGGAGCTAAAGCTAGTACTTATTTCTCTCTTTTCACTGCCCACCTTTGAACCAAAGCCTTATGGTTCCAGGGTCAGGATTGTAAGTACCTCAGTACTTTCTGAGTTACTATCCCTGTACAAGTAGGCAGATCAGGAGTTTTGACTTTTTTTGCTAATCTGTGTACTTGATATGGGTCAGTGACTTAAAAAGCTGGATAGTCATTTTGTGATGTGGATGTTTCACCATGGACTGGAGTTGATTTTTTTTATGGAAAGCTGTGATACAGGCATTTGTTAGTATAATACTTACCTCTGTTTTATATATTAAAGACTTACATTGAGGATAATGCACTAGCCTGTGCGCCCTCTGTTCTATTTTTATGATTTCAGTCTATTCAGACTTTCCCAGTTTTTGGAGGGCAGCAAGGTGTGACATATCCGGATAAGCCAGGATAAGAGTCTTGAACTGCGTCTGGGCGCACCACTAAGCCCAGGAGATTGTGTGTTTGGATTTTTGACTTAAAAAGCACCAAAGCCAGGGACAGTCAGGTAATTTGCATTCGTATAAGAATTTTAGCATTGTTGGTGCACATCTCTTATTAAAAAATATATATATATTTTTTTTATTTACACCGCCTGTAGTCCTTGCTCAGTGCAATATAGTTAACACTATTTTCTTATGATGCTGAAGAGTTAAGCCGAGTGCTAGGGTTATTGCATCTCTATCACACTTGCATCATCACTAGCTGCCAAACTGCTAAACAAAAAAGATAGCATGTGTAAAAAATGTAGTTAATTTTGCCATCATGTGCAAGTAGCTGGGCCTACTTGAATGTTATTGAAAATCCTGCAAGCCAAGTTTGCCCCCTCCATCCCACAAAAGTGAGTATACCCCCACATTTTTGTAAATATTTTATTATATCTTTTCATGTGACAACACTGAAGAAATGACACTTTGCTACAATGTAAAGTAGTGAGTGTCCAGCTTGTATAACAGTGCAATTTTGCTGTCATGAAGTGCACAGCCTGGCTCAGGAGCAAGCCCACACATCTGCCCCCATAGCAAGTGGCATGCTATGGGGGGCAGAGGCAAAAGAGGAAAAGCCAATATTTCCAGCAGGGGACTCCAGAAGAGTAGGTTTAGGTCCGCTCTGTGCAATGCCATTGCACAGATTAGGTGAGTATAACATCTTTGTTATTTAATTTTTTTATTTTTATTTTTTATTTTTATTGAGTTTACAAAAAAGGAATACACAGTAGTGTAACAGTAGACTTTCCATACATTGGATGGTGTAATACTCAGAGTATAAGTACATTATGATTTAAAAGGTAACAGTATCTTAGTCCGATCTAATATTAACCTTTTAAGTACATAGCAAGTGATACAGGGTGGGTACAGGGGAAGGGAGGGAGGGGCAGGGAGATAAAGGGACAGGGATCACACATAGGTAAGATAAACAGATATTACCTGTTTTCTAAGGACAAGTATCTAATTGTTGGTTCAAGATTGTTTTTCACAAGAGGAAGAAGGTTTATTTCCCACTGTGAGGGAAGCAGACTAGCAATCAAATTACTCATCATATCAACATTTCCAGGGAAGCCATTGTTTCAGGAGCTTAGAGTATGCGGATTTCTCATGTGTCATTAAACATTCATAGAGTCGTGAGTATGTACTAGTGTTATCACATCCAGGACTGTTGGGATCTTGTTTATCTTCCAGTGTCTAGTAATAAGCAGTCTTGCTGCTAGGAGTATGTGAGTCGTTACCACCCTGAAGTGTGGTGGGATTGAATCAATGTTAATGTTCAGGGTGGCTAATTCTGGAGTTATTGTGCAGGATAGTTGAGTGATGTCAGATAGTATATTTGTCACGTCTGACCAAAATTCGCTTAGGTATGGACAGGACCAGAAAATGTGATACAGATTGCCCAGTTGTCCACAGTTCCTCCAGCATGAGGATGTGGAATAGATATGGAATTTTGCAAGTCTCTGTGGTGTTAAATACTACCGCAGAGCTATTTTTTGAGTCCTTTCCCATAATTATGCATTACTTGTAGCTTTATAGGTCGCGCGGAATGCCGTTTGCCATTGTTTATCAGTAATTTGTTGTTGTACGTCTTCCTCCCATCCCCTGAAGGGCATTGAATTAGTAGTTTTTTCATGTAGTATTGAATATATTAAGGAGATGCCCTTGCATTTCTGGGCGTTTGAAGTAATAATTCCAAATATCAAGAGACAATGTTTAATTCTATGGTATATCAGAAAGTCTTTGGCAGGGGCGTAATACAATTATTGGATTTGGTCAAATAATTTGTGGGCTAGCTGGGTACGGAGATCAGAGGTTAGGGTTGCCTGGTTTGATAACCATACGGGTATGGCTAGGTCTGGTCTTTGCACTTTCATTTTAGTATTTTGCACTACACATTTTGCATTACATACTTCGATTGGATTTATTCTGGTCAAATTGTCTGTTAAAAAATGTTTTCTTTTTTTATCTTATCATTAGGGGTATGGCCACACTGTGCAATCAAATCCTTTTCCCTGTCTCTGTGATACTATCGGGCAGCTGCTAGTGATTTACCAATTGAAATTGAACACCAAGGCGGAGGGATTCCTTTCACCAATGATTGCTCTGGCATCTGTGTCAATCCCTCTCCTACCTGTATATAGGTTTACTGATCATTTGGTAACATCTAGGCTATGAGTAAGCACCCCAATACAGTGTGAAATATGTTAACATGTTAGCCCCTATTGCACCCCTCGAGGTTCGTTTGTGATTTTGTCTCTGTACACATGGATTTTATCAAATAAAAGGTGCATATTGGAGTGCGGCCATCCAACTTTTCTCTTCTTCTCATGGCTGGGTCTGGTGTTAATAGTTGTAGTGTTGCAAGGGGTATTGGAGAGCTTTAGTAGTGAGCTGTGACCAATTAGAGGAAAGTACAGGTACTTTCCAGGCCGTAATAGAGGCCTGACTGGTTGGAGTGAGAAATTTGAAACTAGGAGGGTTGGAAGCCGTGCTGAATTGCCATAGTTTAAGATTACCTCCAGGTATCATGGTGGCTTCTATGTTTCCCCATTATGTTGTGGGATGTGAGGACATCCAGTCTTTCAATTGTGTTAGTAATGTAGCGATATAGTAATCTTTTATATCTGTGTAACCCATGCCCTCACCATCCTGTGTTTAGTAAGCTTTTCGTGACTACATCTGGTCTTTTTCCCCATAAGATATAATGGTGGATGATTGTCTGGAGGGATTTGAAATATGAGTAAGATAGTGGTATGGGGAGTGTGCGAAAAAAGATATAAAAGTCTAGGTAGGAGCATCATCTTGAATGCGGCCAGTCTTCCAGACCAGGAAAATTTGAACTTTGAACAATTCTTGAGATAGCATTTGTTTGATTCTTATATAATTGTTGGCATAAAGTTGTTTTGTGGACTTGGTGAGTGTGATTCCTAGGTAGTGGATACCTATGTCTGCCCAAGAATAAGTGTACATGTTGTGAAGTAGGTTGCTGGTAATGCCATCTAAACCAAGGTCTAATATGTTAGACTTATTCTCATTCACCTTATAATAAGAAATACCACTAAATCTTTGTAAAGCAGATTGTACCGAAGCCAGGGAAGTGATGGGGTCTGTGACCATTAATATCACGTCATCAGCGAACAAGTTCATTTTATGAACCTTGGAGCCAATTTGAAAGCCGGAGATATGTGTGTGTGATCTGATATGTTCAGCAAGAGGTTTCCATAACTAAGTTAAATATAAGTGGCGGTAACCGGCATCCCTGGTGGGTTCCATTAGATGTATGGAATGCTTTGGATAGCATTTCTGATGTGAAAACTTGAGCCGATGGTGAGGAATATAAGTCCATAATGGCTGAAAGGATATTGCCTTGGAAACCAAATTTGCAGAGTGTAGCCTGGAGGTATGTCCAATAAACTCTGTCAAACAGAAGTATATATGTTATGTGTCTGCGCTCCCGGTTTAAAGGAATTCTATGATCAAATCACCAGCTGCTATGCATATATAAGGATACACAACCTATACCGATAATCAATAACATTTAAAAAATTATGCAGCGCTAGTTCTACCACAGGCAAGGTAAATGAAAAAATTACATTAAACGTGTGAATACCCTTATGCAGATTACATAACCATATTCAGCTGAAACCTCAGTGGATTAATGCATGATAATGTCCCAATAATAGAAACGTACTGGTCAATCTGGAGATTAGCACAAGATAAGTGATATCCCACTACTGGAAACCAGGTGGTAATAGACGGTGATACGTTCACAGAACAGTTAAATGTGTATAAAAGCAAAAAGTTAAAGATGTAGTCCCAGTCCACCAATGAATAGTATAAGCCAGGGAAGATGTAAAACACCTCTGTGTGCACTCTTCCCTTACCAAGCTGTAAGTCCCAAATTCTTAGGATGATGGGTTAGGTGAGGGAATGATCTCAAAGCCACAGGTAATAGTCCTAGTGATCCTCAGCGTCGATTGTCATCATATAAAAAATAGAGAAATAAGAAAGCATAGTGTAAAACTGCTATGGGTGATGACTGGGGTGGGGGTGGTTATGCACTTACATGTACTAGATGTAATAGGGCTTATATTGGCCGTCTGCCACCCTCTTCAGTTCCTAATCAAAATCCTCTGCACTGATGTGAACTCTGGCTCCTGTGTGTGCGCTGTGCTAGGGATAAATAGCAGCTCAGTTGCTCAGCTGGTCCCGGCTAGAGTGAAGGCAGTTTTACACTATGCTTTCTTATTTCTCTATTTTTTATATGATGACAATCGATGCTGAGGATCACTAGGACTATTACCTGTGGCTTTGAGAAAAGGGTATTCACACTTTTAATGCAATTTTTTCATTTACCTTGCCTTTGGTAGAACTAGTGCTGGATAATTTTTTTAAATGTTATTGAACTCTGTCAAACGCCTTCTCTGCATCCAAAGATAGGAACAGAGAAGACGTTCTAGTAGTTTCTGCATTATAAATAATGTTTATAATCCTACGTGTAGAGTCAAATGTTTGGCGCCCTATCATAAACCCGGATTGGTTGGGGTGCATCAATGAGGGCATGATATTTATCAGTCTAGTGGCTAGCAATTTGGCGTATATTTTTGTATCAATGTTAAGTAGGAAAATTGGTTTAACATTTTGTGGTGATGGAGGTTCCTTCCCTGGCTTCGATAGGGTTATGATAAGAGCTTTGAGCTTTTCCGAAGGTAGAGAGGAAAAGGGAGCAGCGTCATTGCACAATTGGGCCAAAAAGGGTGCTAAGGTTGCCTTAAATTGTTTGTAATACTCTCCAGTTAGGCCGTCTGGTCCGGGTGATTTGTTTGAAGGTAGGTTTGAAATTATCTCTAGCAACTCATGTGTTATAAATGGAGCGTTTAGTAGAGAGAGCTGTTCTGAGGAAATTTTGGGGAGATTAATATCCTTCAGAAAGGCGTCAATCTCGTTTTTGATGGTTGGGGGATCGAAGTGTCCTCTTTTAGATTGTAGTGTGTTGTAATAAGTTTGTCGGGTGTTGGGTACATAGACATTTACTAGGGTATATCTGATGTTATCCAGTGTGCAATGGAGGGCTAAGCTTCTCCCCTTGCAGTCCATAAGAGTGTCATGCTGCGTAAAAGATATTGAGTTTTTAATTTCTATTAGTATGCCATTTTTCTTTGTTGGGCCTGAGGCCTTAAAGATGTGGGGGAAGTTTTTGTTGGTGCAGTGGGGCTCCTCATTACAATGGGACTCTTGGGCTGTGCGCCATAACGAGGCTCTCTCTGCTGGATGGTTTAAGCCCTTGGTGTTAAGGAACATTAACTTCGGCATCTTGGCTAATGTAAATAAGGCCCATGAGGTGCGTGAGTTGGTTACTTACAGTTAGACGAAGATTAAGCGTGGAAATGGCTTGAAGCAGTATTCGGATGATGGTTGATACCTTTGGGATCACAGTATAGAAGACAGGTGTAGTTTGTTCTGAGGTCTACCGTGTGTTCTCAGGGGTGGTGATCAGAAGGGCGAGAGAGTTGGAAAGTGATCAGTTAGTTGTAACTGTAGGTGATAATAGAACAGATCTTCTACCAATATAGGGAATACAAGCAAAATAAACAAAAGAAAGAAAAACCAAAGAAAATCAGCGGAGTTTATATCAAGAGCTGCTGATATGTTATGGGGTAAAGGTCGTGAACTGGTTGCAATGAGCAGAATGCCGACTGGAACATAAAGGTGTAGAGGTCATATTGTTGGAAACGCTTACTTTAGTGTGGAAGCATTATTGTTAGCATTGTAGCATCGAGATGGAGACGGGTTGGTTCTCTTGTAGTTAGCTTGTGTTTGTACTGGTGTTCCAGTTAAGATTCCCCAAGTTTGGAGCAAGCGGAGCCCTTCTTCTACTGTGGGGATGTTATGTTTCTTCCCATTCTTAGTATCCATTATTTTCGTGGGAAAACCCCACTGGTATGGTTTTGTGGTTATTGAGAGGTTTAGTAATGGTGTTCAGTTGGCGTCTAAGCAGGTGGGTATATTGCAATAAATCTGCGTACATTTGTAGTTTGGTGTTCGGAGCTGGAAGTTGCCCAAGGTTCCTCAATTTTGTCAGAAGCTGTCCCTTAGTGTGGTAAAAATGTATTTTCATTAAAACATCCCGGGAGACTTCTCCAGGTAGGTGGGGAGGTTTAGGTAAGCGGTGGATGCGATCTATAATTGTTTCCATGGGAGAAACTCAGGGAGCAGGTTTGAGATTAGTTGTCTGGCATAGGCATTAAGATCAGACGGGAGAATATTTTCAGGTATACCTCTTATCTTTACATTGTTATGACGGGACCTATCTTCTAGGTCCGCCATCTTAGCTCTCATCCATTGTTGCTCATCATTTGTGTGCTCGTAGGCATCAACTAAATCATTAACTGTGTCTGTCATTTCTCCATTTGATTTTCAATTTGGCATACTTTATTCCCCATTGAATGCATTTCTGAGGAGAATCTTGTAAACATGGAAGAAATAGTATTGTGAAGGGAACTTTGGAGAGAGATGAGCATCTCTTTCATTGTGGTGTCAAGCACCGGTTGGTTGGTAGTTGAGAATGACGCTATAGGAGATGGCTGTGGTGAATGCATAGATGTAGCCTCTAATAGAGGACTCACCTAATTTCCCTAGGGATCAGAGTCCAGGCGCATCTGCGATTTTACCGGACTGTTACTTGCAGAGGAAGCTGCAGATGAAAGGTTGCCAGCTGCTGTGTCTTTTGGAGTGGCTGTGTCTAATGGATCTGCGTCAGAGATATCTGTATAGGAGCTGTCTGCAGCGTGTGCAGGGCCGCGGGCGTCATGTTGGATTCGGTGTCTGGACGGCTGTGTGAAGAATGCTGTTAATTTCTGGGGCTGCTTGTATTCTCTCCTCTTGTGGGACATGCTGGGGTGGTTCCCCTGGATGATGGTGCCCATAGAATTCGGTAATTCTGGTGAGAAGAGCGGTGTTCCTATGATAGATCTCTGGTCAGCGCTGGAGCTGTCTGCTCAGACATCCATTCTGTTCGGCGCTTAGCCACGTCCCCCTTAATTATTTTTTTAATTACCTTTGCAAACGCTTTGATACTGAAGTTTTGGTTTTTTTTTAAACAACACACATGCTATACTTACCTGCTCTGTGCTGGATCACGAAAGCTTGAGTAATTATTAGGGGGCTGTGGGGGCTGCATACTGCAGGGTTTTTACCTTCATAGTATAAAAGTACAACATTTATTGGTTATTGGTTTACTGGACGTTAAAAATAAAGGAATACTGAATCAACGACAAGGACATATATGACAAATGGCTTCATAGAGCCAAGAGATGAATAACCTATTGAAACAACTGTCCAGGAATGAGGGGACAGGAGAAACCCAATGCGTTTCAACAGCAATGGTGAACGTTGGTTATGACAATCCAAATTATTCAAGGTTTTTTTTCTACAATTACAAAAATATAATTACATACATGACAAAGCATAAAATTATCAAACAGAGGTCATATGCATATAAATGATGTATTGACCCTATGTACTAATGATTCAGTTTAAGAAGCATTTTGTCATACCCAAGCTCCCAAATTAATAGCCCCAATAAGGTACCCCAATAGTGGCCATACCTTATTGTAAGAGATGTAGGGGAACCCAGAATTGGTAGACGATGGGTCACACAAGTATGATCTGACTGGTTTATGACATAAGATTGTATTGGCTTAACCTTAGCATTGTACAGAAGCCCCAGATTGGATGGAGGAGTGCAGTGCCGCCCACAGAAGCCATGCCAGCCCAAGAGTGAACATTGTATGTCAGGCTTGACCAAACGCTGTGTCTATAATGTATAGTAGTAACAAAAACACAATCATTGCATTGTAGTGCATAAAGAGTCTAAGGGTCTACCAAGTGGTAGCCCCTAAACTGCAATAGGCATCAGTAATCATATGAAGACACATATAGGCGGCTGGTCAATCAAGATTGTTAATATTACCTTGCCGTGCAGTCGGATGGTATACG
>BLSH010039733.1:719742-730768 GCA_018402905.1 Glandirana rugosa
AAACTGTAAGGTATTGACGACAAAAATATATATAAAAAAAAAGACTGACTATATCTGGACAGTTTAGGTGCAACTCCGGATGTCGATGAAGATGTACGAGCCCGAGGAATACCCAGTATGACCACCCCAGACCTAGGTTCGGCCCCCCCAACGAGGGAATACTGTCTGTACGTCACAGTAAGATGTCCCACCCGGTAAATATACCTATGTGGAATTATTTTACCCTTACCAACCACTATAATTGAAGGACAAACACCGCATAATCATATACACTCCCCCCTTTGAAAAGTTCTACCCACCACTGGTACCAGTGGTAAAACTTCAGCCGGTAAAACTTAAGTTGTGAAATTCCCAATAAGTTTGATGTGTCACGTGACCCTCTTCCTATTGAAAAAACAAAAGTTGAATTCAAAATGGCCGACTTCAAAATGGTGACCATGGTCACCACCCATCTTGAAAAGTTTCCCCCCTCACATATACTAATACGCCACAAACAGGAAGTTAATATCACCAACCATTCCCATTTTATTAAGGTGTATCCATATAAATGGCCCACCCTGTAGAATGACACTGCATGTCTGTCATAAGGGAGCAACCCCCCCGGCTTGGATCCAGACCCCACCAGTATGACCCATAAGGAGCCCGAGCATGTAGAAGTAGCTGTAGGCCTCAACGTGGATTTGACAGGTCTATATCAGTCAGAAAAAAAAATATATATAAAAACAGCAGTTATGGAATGTCAAAACCTTAATTATAATCAGGGTTGCAGCATTTTGCCATACCCAAGCTCCCAAATTAATAGCCCCAATAAGGTACCCCAATAGTGGCCATACCTTATTGTAAGAGATGTAGGGGAACCCAGAATTGGTAGACGATGGGTCACACAAGTATGATCTGACTGGTTTATGACATAAGATTGTATTGGCTTAACCTTAGCATTGTACAGAAGCCCCAGATTGGATGGAGGAGTGCAGTGCCGCCCACAGAAGCCATGCCAGCCCAAGAGTGAACATTGTATGTCAGGCTTGACCAAACGCTGTGTCTATAATGTATAGTAGTAACAAAAACACAATCATTGCATTGTAGTGCATAAAGAGTCTAAGGGTCTACCAAGTGGTAGCCCCTAAACTGCAATAGGCATCAGTAATCATATGAAGACACATATAGGCGGCTGGTCAATCAAGATTGTTAATATTACCTTGCCGTGCAGTCGGATGGTATACGGCTGGTGTCACCGACATGTCATCCTCCTAGCGCTGGCATTTCCGCCAGTATGGAGATTAGAACGTCGGGTGGTCGTGCAGTGCCTCGTAGTGCGCCATCGGCCCAGGGGGTCTGTCCAGGCATTCTTGGACGTTGTCCTGCTATGTCGTACGAATATGTAGCCACACCCCCAGCCAATTCAGGAGCACACAAATACCCTCCTTCACAGTTACTGACATGCTGTTGGTGACGCCAGCTGTATACCAGACAACTTTGATATTCCATAACTGCTGTTTTTATATATATATTTTTTCTGACAGATATAGACCTGTCAAATCCGCATCAAGGCCTACGAATCCTTCTACATGCTTGGGCCCCTTATGGGTTATACTGGTGGGGTCTGGATCCAAGCCGGTGGGGATGCTCCCTTATGACAGCCATGCAGTGTCATTCTACATTCTTTCTGCTTTTACCATGTGATCTCCTTACACTGAATCATTAGTACATAGGGGTCAGTATATGACCGCTGTTTGATCATTTTATGCTTTGTCATGTATGTAATTATATTTTTTGTAATTGTAGAAAAAAAAACTTTGGATTGGATTGTATTGTCATACCTATTCCACTTGAAGAAGACTTTTACCATTGCTGTTGAAACGCGTTGGGATTCTACTGGACAGTTGTTTCAATAGGTTATTCATCGCATGGCTCTATGAAGCCATATGTGATATATGTCCTTGTCATTGATTCAGTATTTCTTTGTTCTTAATGTCTAACCAAGTAATTTTGTACTTTTATACTATTCACTGTATTCTGTTCCATTAATGTCCCACCCTTTGAGGATTTTTCTTGTTTATCGTGTTCACTAGGGATGTAGGCAGGATACAGTGCACAAAGTTAGCTGACAGTATTCCATTCTATTTACCTTCATGCATAGAATGCATGAAGGTAAAATACCTTCAGCCTTTACAACCACTTTAAATAACTGTGTCCTTTCCAAACTCTGTAGCTAGGGGAGGCTCTATGTAGTTAGTCCCACCCTCCTTCATCTTTAGTCTCCTTTCATCACATGTGCTATATTCTGCTGCAGCTAGACACACTATGAGGGGAAGATGATTTCTATCATCCAATCATATGCAATCAAAAATGCTGTACCGACTGCACTTCCAATTGCACTTGCAGTGCAGTTCCAAGTGCAACTGCAGTGGACTTGTAGTGCACAGTGGATTTGCCTTTAGTAAATAAACCCCAATATCTGCCAAGCTAAGTTAACCACTTATATACTGCAGGCCGTCAAGTGACCACCTCGGCTTTCAGTGGTGATATCTGATTGATGCCTGCATGTGCAGGCATCATTCAGATATAATTTTTTTCAGCGGGCGATTCTCTCCAATCACAGGCACCGGGAGAGGACGCCCCTCTCCCACCACCCTCCAGTGCTTCTCTCAGCTTGCCCCTGCAATCGACAAGCCGAGAAGGAATCCGTTTGCGCCGGCAGATAGTCATAGAGAAATCAGTCTCTATGACTCTCGGAGCCCCGGGCACGACGTTAGGATGTCGCGTCCAAGCCGGCTAAAGTAAATAATGCCGGGGACTCAGCTGGAAAGCCTGAGATCTTTCCTTTTTTTTTTTTTATCTCAGGCTTTCCATCCTGGAGGAGAGATGTGGGGTCAAGTACTATTCCTATTGCAAGGGATGTTTACATTCCTTGTAATAGGAATAAAAGGGATCAAAAAAGATTTCTTGAAAAGATTATGTGAAAATAAAAAATAAAATAAACAATAAAAAAATAAATAAACTAATTAAAGCAGCCAGTCCCTGCGTGAAGCGAACGCATACCCAAGTCACGTCCGCATATGTAAATGACGTTCAAACATGTGAGGTATCACTGCAAATGTTAGAGCTGGAGCAATAATTATAGCCTAAAACTTCCTCTGTAACTCTAAACAGGTAACCTGTATAAAAAATTTAGAGTGTCGCCTATGGAGGATTTTTAAGTACCGAAGTTCCGTACCACAAGTGTACACAATTTTAAAGCATGATACGTGAGGTATCTATTTACTCGCCGTAACATCATCTGTCACATTATACAAAAAAATTGGGCTAACTTTACTGTTTTTTTAATTTTTTTATTCATGAAAGTGTTTTTTTTTTTCCAAAAAAATTGCTTTTGAAAAATTGCGGCGCAAATACCGTGTGACATAAAAAGATGCAATGACTGTAATTTTATTCCCTAGGGTCTTTGCTAAAAAAAAAAATCTATATATATATATATATATATATAATGTTTGGGGTTCCGACTAATTTTCTAGCAAAAAAAATGATTTATACATGTAGGAGAGAAGTGCTGGAATTTGCGCAGTATGGAAGTGGTTTTAAGCTATTCTACACAACTGGATCAGTTATAGGGATCCCACTTTCAGTACTTAGATTGCTGAAGCAGAACATTAATGCATGTCCCCAAATATATAATTGGGCTCATTCACCAAGGCATTGCAAGAGAAATGATGATAATGTAAAATGCAGTCACCTTTAGCAAACAAAAATCAACGTTGATCACTTTAACACAGTTAGAATAATGAAAGAGAATTGTTTGGTTTGGACTATGGCACTTTTTACATTGTTTTTTACCTTATTAAATGAGCCCAGTGGAAAACAAATGGGCATTTTATTATTTTTTCACAGAAGCCGGCAGAGCATTGCATCCATGTTAAATGGATCACAAGTACAATGTCAGGCTCCTGCAGACACGTCCTCCTGCTCTCTTGTTCATACCTCTGTACGGGCTTTCCCTTTGAAGGTAATGTTAATGAACTACGAGGGTACTCATCAGCACTTTTGCAGTCCATTGAGAACTACAAGCTGTCTGCCATGGTGGCAGGCTGACTTGTAGTTTCTTCATTCACAGATTCCTGTGAATGAACGATGTGACTGTGCAGGCAGAGCCCTGCATGCCCGCACCAACTTTAAAATGTGAAAGCCGCTGTGGGGGGAGAAGAACCCTGCCTGTTGTTACAGGCAAGGGAGTGGTTAGAAGTAGAGGGGGGTCTGTGTAAATATGGTACATGTATATGATGTAACATTTTTAAAAGGTGAACCTATCCTTTAAATAGTATCTTGCTTGCATGAATTTGTTAAAAGGGAGTATGCTCTTTTGGCATAGGGATATTCTCTTAATGAACATGTTTACAAGGACAAAACAGTGGCTGACAAAAGTAAAAGTTGGTAAGAACTCCGTTATCAGTAGTGGAGACCCCCCCTCCTAACACCTATGGTTACTAACCTGTGTATGAAAGCTATATATACTTACCTATTTTTTGCCAGCTCTGGTCTGGTTTATGATTCACCCCCCTGTGTCAACCAGCGGCAGCTGCAGGGGATAGGAGGGACCACCAAAAACTGTTGCACCATGGGAACCTATGGGTGATGTCATCACTCCCAGCTTTCACCACTGTTGGCAGGTGCTCTCTTCATTTCCCTGCAGCTGCCGCTGGCTGACACATGGGATCATGTGAGTACACCCCTCACATTTTTGTAAATATTTTATTATATCTTTTCATGTGTCAACACTGAAGAAATGACACTTTGCTACAATGTAAAGTAGTGAGTGTACAGCTTGTGTAACAGTGTAAATTTGCTCTCCCCTCAAAATAACTCAACACAAAGGCCATTAATGTCTAAACCACTGGCAACAAAAGTGAGTACACCCCTAAGTGAAAATGTCCAAATTAGCCATTTTCCCTCCCATGTCACGTGACTCGTTAGTGTTACAAGGTCTCAGGTGTGAATGGGGAGCAGGTGTGTTAAATTTGGTGTTATCGCTCTCACTCTCTCATACTGGACACTGGAAGTTCAACATAGCACCTCATGGCAAAGAACTCTCTGAGGTTCTGAAAAAAAAGAATCATTGCTTTACATAAAGATGGCCTAGGCTATAAGAAGATTGCCAAGACCCTGAAACTGAGCTGCAGCACGGTGGCCAAGATCATACAGTGGTTTAACAGGACAGGTTCCACTCAGAACAGACCTCGCCATGGTCGACCAAAGTAGTTGAGTGCACGTGCTCAGCGTCATATTCAGAGGTTGTCTTTGGGAAATAGACGTATGAGTGCTGCTAGCATTGCTGCAGAGGTTGAAGGGGTGGGGGGCAGCCTGTCAGTGCTCAGACCATACGCCGCACACTGCATCAAATTGCTCTGAATGCCTGTCATTCCCGAAGGAAGCCTCTTCTAAAGATGATGCACAAGAAAGCCCACAAACAGTTTGCTGAAGACAAGCAGACTGGGCAAGCAGACTAAGGACATGGATTACTGGAACCATGTCCTGTGGTCTGATGAGACCAAGATCAACTTATTTGGTTCAGATGGTATCAAGTGTGTGGGGCGGCAACCAGGTGAGGAGTAAAAAGACAAGTGTGTCTTGCCTACAGTCAAGCATGGTGTTGGGAGTGTCATGGTCTGGGGCTGCATGAGTGCTGCTGGCACTGGGGAGATACAGTTCATTGAGGGAACCAAGCATGCCAACATGTACTGTGACATACTGAAGCAGAGCATGATCCCTCCCTTCGGCGACTGGGCTGCAGGGCAGTTTTCCAACATAATGACCCCAAACACACCTCCAAGATGTCCACTGCCTTGCTAAAAAAAGCTGAGTGTAAAGGTGATGGACTGGGGAAGCATGTCTCCAGACCTAAACCCTATTTAGCATCTGCAGGGCATTCTCAAACAGAAGGTGGAGGAGCGCAAGGTCTCTAACATCCACCAGCTCCATGATGTTGTCATTGAAGAGTGGCAGAGCACCCCAGTGGCAACCTGTGAATCTCTGTTGAACTCCATGCCCAAGAGAGTTAAGGCAGTGCTGGAAAATAATGGTGGCCACACAAAATATTGACACTTTGGGCCCAATTTGGACATTTTCACTTAGGGGTGTACTCACTTTAGTTGCCAACGGTTTAGACATTAACCACGTCATTTGTCAATAGGCCGGGCGGGGGGTTCATTATCCTGACTGGACGTCTATTGACGTCCTCGGGATAATCCGCGATCGGTGATGCCGTGGGTTAGTCTGACCCGCTGCATTACCGGCCGAGGTAAAAGACTTCCATCGAAAATCTATTACCATGTGATCCGCCGTGACCAATCACGGCTGATAACAGTGTAAATAGGAAGTGCCGTTTATTGGCTTTTCCTCAGACCTGAGCAATGGAGAGCTGATCGGCTGCTCTCCTGACGGGGGGGGCTGCGCTGAATGTTTATTAGCGCAGCTCCCCTCAGGATCACCCCACTGGGCCACCAGGGAGCCGACCAGGACCACCAGGGAGGCCCCCCCGAGACACCATGAGGAGGCCGCTCAGGACCACCAAGGAGACAACATGGAGGCCACCCTGGACCACCGGGGAGCCCCCACTAGACCACCAGTAAGGGCAATACAGTGCACTATAGGCATGGCACTGTGCCCATATACGATGCCTGCCAGTACCATCCCTAACAGTGCTATATGCACCTGTGCCACCTATCAGTGCCCATCTGTGCCACCTAAAAGTGCCACCTATCAGTGCCCTGAGTGCCCATCAGTGCTGCATATCAGTGCCACATATCAGTGCCCGTCAGTGTTGCGTATCAGTGCTGCCTATCAGTGCCTTTCAGTGCTGCATATATGTGCCCCATCATCCGTGCAAACTTATCAGTGCCACCTCATCAGTGCCAATCTGTACTGCCTCATCAGTGCCCGTCAGTCTAGCCTCATCAGTGCCCATCAGTGTAGCCACATCAGTGCCCATCAATGAAGGAGAAAATGTACTCATACAAAGTTTTATGACAAACAAAGAAAAACGTTTTTTTTTTTCAAAAATATTTGGTCTTTTTTTATTTGTAGCACATAGAATAAAAAAAGCAGGGGTGATCAAATACCACCAAAAGAAAGCTTGATTTGTGGGAACAAAATTATAAAAAAATTATTTGGGTACAGTGTCGCACAACCACGCAATTCTCATTCAAAGTGCAACAGCACTGAAAGCTGAAAATTGGTCTGGGCGGGAAGTGTTCTAAGCGCCTGGTATTGAAGTGGTTAATGGCTGTGTGTGGAGTTATTTTGAGGGGAAAGCAAATTTACACTGTTATACAAGCTGTACACTCACTACTTTACATTGTAGCAAAGTGTCATTTCTTCAGTGTTGTCACATGAAAAGATGTAATATCATATTTACAAAAATGTGAGGGGTGTACTCACTTTTGTGAAATATTGTACATCTTTTTTATGCAGGTTAGTTTACTGGTAGTGAAACACATAATACAGCACTTGTCAAAATGAGACAAATAAAACAGTTCATATATGCAGTAAAATTATAAAGTTCATAGGAATCTCCTTAGAGGATGGAAGAGAGGAAAAAGTGGCACAGGCAGTAGTCACCCCAGGTGAGAAAAACAGTCTCTTTATACCACACATCCAGTGTAACCACCACCACTTCAGTGAGCAGCTTACCAGATCATAATGGCCTCCAAACTAATGGAACTGCTAAAAGCGCATGCGGAAAAACAGATTTCCTCAAATCCTAAGACATAAAAGCCAGGGTTCCAACCACAGTGAGTGTTGCAGCATCAGGAAACGATGGTCCTAAGAGAACTCAAAAAAAGAGGAGGCACATAGCGTAATCTCATTAAAGCATCAACATTTTATTAAAAAGACAGCTGATACACTCACATTGAGCAGGTAAATTCAGGCAAATATAAACGCAGCTGCAGCATAGAGGATCCCATGTAAAAAGAATGGCTGTGGGAGCGTGGTGTCTGCACGTCTAGGCCACCCTAGCGGTTTCATCATAGGGTTGACATCATCAGGGGTGTCGCTACTAGACGTGCACCACGCTAATTAGTATTGAACAGACTAAGGGAGGAAGTTTGCATTCCACATCGTCAGAACAGAGCAGATTACTGGTGGAAGTGTACATACCCATCCGCAGAAGGGGCGGAAATTTGAGTCACATACCACCAGCGCTGATCACAACTGAGGGCGGAAATGCATATTAAAAATATACTGCATATAGCCCCACAAACATCGGGGAGCAAAGCAGCCACTGCCCACAACGTCCACAGAAATTAATATGTGGACCGTACTATATCTAAAAAAAACATAGAAACAATGATTAAAATGATCACAATCTTTTAAGGGGACATACTAAAATGTTTAATGTGAAAACTGCTTATTGTTGCTTAATATGTACTAAAGTGCCTAAACCTCAATCAATTGCCCTGAAACTTTACACAACCTAAGTTCTCAACTTACCAAACCTATCCTGGAAGTTTCGTAGGGTTTGCTTTCCCACAAGGCAAACTAGGGACATTAAGCTTGATTTTTGGGGTGCTTAATGTTGCTTAACCCAAAAAGAACTTAGATGTTAACCAATTTCCCCCAAACTTCACACAATACAAGACTCTGTCTGTGACAACATATTCTGAAAATTTCAGATCATTTGGTATATCACACCAAAAGTTATTCACATTAACCACTTCCCGACCGCGTGCCGTGTTTTCATGGCGGCAGTCGGGATGCTGAGCGCGAATCGCCGT
This sequence comes from Glandirana rugosa, assembly GCA_018402905.1. Taxonomy (NCBI): domain Eukaryota; kingdom Metazoa; phylum Chordata; class Amphibia; order Anura; family Ranidae; genus Glandirana; species Glandirana rugosa. The sequence goes on from BLSH010039733.1 coordinate 728,511, forward strand.
AAAAAGGCGGCGATATGCGAACAGCCACTAGGGGGGCACGCGTGCCCGCCGCACTCCTGAGGAGTGTGCCCGTGGCTCGGGCAGACCCGATGTCCACCGGCGAGCCGCGATGAGAGGCCACAGGGAAAGAACGGGGAACCGCCGATGTAAACACGGTGGTTCCCCGCTCTGTTAGTAGGGGCATGAGAGATCTACTGATCTCTGTCTCTGGGATCAGTTAGATCTCTTATGCCCATGGTAGCCCAGCCCCCCCCACAGTACGAACACACCCAGGGAACACAGTTAACCCCTAGCTCTCCCCCCCCCCCAGGTTAACTCCTTCACTGCCAATGACATTTATACAGTAATCAGTGGACATTTAAATTTCTGATCGCTGAATAATTGTCATCGGTCCCAAAAAAGTGTCAAAAATGTCCGTCATGTCCGCTGCAATATCGCAGTACCGCTAAAAATCGCAGATCGCCACCATTACTAGTAAAAAATAAAACCCCCAGAAATTAATTCTCATCGTCCGTAAAAGCGTCCACTTTTGCGCAAACCAATCAATAAACGGCAATTGCGATTTTTTTTTTATCACAAATATGAGGAAGAATATAAATCGGCCAAAACCGATGAAAAAAACATTTTTTTTTATATATTTTTTTTGGATTTGTGTTTTAGCAAAAAGTAAGAAATTTATTATTTTTTTTTTTTGCAAAATTGTCGCTCTTCTTTTGTTTATAGTGGCGATCATAAATGACGCAGCGGTGATTAAATACCAGCAAAAGAAAGCTCTATTTGTGGGGAAAAAAAGACGCAAATTTGGTTTGGGTACAACATCGCACGACCGCGCAATTGTCAGTTATAGCGACGCAGTGCCGAATCGCAAAAAGGGCAACTTCTCAAACCTATTCTGGAAGTTTGGTAGGATTTGCTTTCCACAAGGCAATCTAGGGACATTAAGCTTGATTTTTGGGGCGCTTAATGTTGCTTAACGTACCAAAAAGAGCTTTGATGTTAACCAATTACCCCCAAACTTCATACAATACAAGACTCTGTCTATGCCAACATATTCTGAAAATTTCAGATCATTTGGGAAATGGCACCAAAAGTTATTCACATTAAAGTGGAAGTAAACCCAATGGGGTTTACTTCCTCTGTTTCCCTGTAAAGTAGAAACATAATGGGCTACTATGCATTCTGCGCCACTTACCTGCAAATGAAGCCTGCGGCATCCAGCGCTGTCCCCTCTGCTGGCAGCGTCCATCTTCTGCCTCTCTTCCTTCCGGAGCTGTGACTCCGGCGCTGTGACTGGCCGGAGTCACGTAACGTATAGAGAGAAAAATCCGGAATGGCCACACTCTTCACCAAAATGTATGCAAAAAAATCTTTTAATGAATAAAAAGCATATGAAGGGGTACAATCCAAGGGGGGAAGGGGGACACGGTTGACGTGTTTCACACTACATGAGAGTGCTTTGTCAAAACCATGTATGGTGAAGAGTGCGGCCGGATTTTTCTCTCTACAATTTCACTGGTGCAGGTACAGGGCGTGCAACTCACCAGACTTAGCAATCCATCATTGGGATCAGCCAGTCTCACAACCCACCTTGAGCTGCCATCTCTTTTCAGTTGAGAACTTAGGTTGTGTAAAGTTTCAGGGAAATTGAGTGAGGTTTAGGCACTCTATTACACATTAAGCAACATTAAGCAATTTTTACATTAAACGTTTTAGTATGTCCCCTTTTAAGAGAAGAAAACGGCTAAAATGAAATAGTCGCCATCTAGTGGAGACAGTGTATACTACATCCAAACATATTTGAAATGACCACAAGTTTAGGGAAAAACATATTAACCACTTAAGGACCGGAAGGATTTCCAGCTTTAGGACCGGAGCCCTTTTTTCAATTTGGCACTTCGCCGCTTCAAATGGTAATTGCGCGGTCATGCAATGCAGTACCCAAACGAAATTTGCGTCCTTTTTTTCCCACAAATAGAGCTTTCTTTTGGTGGTATTTGTTCACCACTGCGCTTTTTAATTTTTGCGATATAAACAAAAATATAACGGAAATTTTGAAAAAAAATGATATTTTCAACTTTATGTTATTACAAAAATACAATAAACTAAATTTTAGTCATAAATTTTTGCTAAAATGCATTCAGCCACATGTCTCGGGTAAAAAAAAAGCCAAATCGCGTATATTTATTGCTTTGCGCAAAAGTTATAGCGTCTACAAACTAGGGTACATTTTCTGGAATTTCCGCAGCTTTTATTTTATG
>BLSH010039733.1:762135-783104 GCA_018402905.1 Glandirana rugosa
TGGCTGAAATTTTAGTTGCTCTACCTGACTGTGGTTTGGTTTCAACAGAACCCCTCATTTTCCACTTCTTGATTAGAGTTTGAACACTGCTGATTGGCATTCTCAATTCCTAGGATATCTTTTTATATCCCTTTCCTGTTTTATACAGTTCAACTACCTTTTCCCGCAGATCCTTTGACAATTATTTTGTTTTCCCCATGTCTCAGAATACAGAAACGTCAGTGCAGCACTGGATGAAAGATGCAAGTCCAGAAAGTCATTGACCTTTTATACACACACACTAATTACAAACAAACAGATCACAGGTGAGGATGGTTACCTTTAATAGCCATTCAAACCCATTGTGTCAACTTGTGTGCATGTTATCAGGCCAAAATCACCAGGGTATGTAAACTTTTGGTCAGGGTCATTTGGGTGGTTTATGTTGTTATTATGATTTAAAAAGAGTAAACACAGTTGATTGATAATAAATAGGTTCAGCCAAACCCTAGCCATGAGTGAAAGAAAATTGTTTGTGTTATCATTCATATTCTCAGAAAAATGGCCAAGAAATCATAAATTCTGCCAGGGTATGTAAACTTGTGAGCACAACTGTATGAACTATGAGATGTATAGTGTGTGTAGCACAGTGCACATGACTGTAACAAACGTGCATTTATAAAGCAAACAAAAGAGGGTACATCTAAGTGTAGTGCATTTTGACCATTTTTACTCTTGTTATTAATAAATACTCTACACTTACTGTAGCTGTTGGCTCCCTCTTCGGTTTTCTATATATATATGTGCAATAGGTTGCTCAAAACCATTCTACAGAAGCTGCAAACATCTGCCCTTTTTTTCAAATGGTAGCGAGGGGGGGGAAAAGAGGGGTTTGGGAGCTCACAATGGACATTACAAGGAGACAGAAAAGCTCAGCATGGAACGATTAAGTAGAGGATGTGTATGGATTATTTGTGGAGAATAGGGGATATTGTTTAGTGTCCCTTTAATTTTCAGTTCTCTGTTTCCTGTATCGCCAATTACGTATAATCATTGAAGCCTGTTTTTATGTTTGTGTTTATTGACTTTCAAGACACAACAATACACGCAGAGTAAACAATGTAGTCTGGCAAGTGGCGGGGGAACATTTTTTGTGAAACAGCTAGTAGTTCAATCAACAAGAACAAACCATTCCTCTCTGACTTTCCTTACCGCATTTTTTCCAAAGGTATTTGTTACTATATAGCATAATAATATGGCAAATGACAAACATTCTGTTTCAGATGATACATCATTATAAAATGCAAATCGATCTATATATGGGTATTTGTTTTTACATGTATCCTTTGTATGTAAGAGACCATAAACGTCATGAAGTGGGCATGTTTAACCACTTCAATACCGGGCACTTAGAACACTTCCTGCCCAGACCAATTTTCAGTTGCGATTTGAATGAGAATTGCGCGGTCGTGCGACGCTGCACCCAAACAACGTTTTTATCATTTTGTTCCCACAAATAGAGCTTTCTTTTGGTGGTATTTGATCACCCCTGCGGTTTTTATTTTTTGCGCTATAAAAAAAAAAGCCAGAAAATTTTGAAAAAAAACAAACATTTTTCTTTGTTTCTTCACTGACGGGCACTGATGTGGCTACACTGATGGGCACTGATGTGGCTACACTGATGGGCACTGATGAGGCTACACTGACGGGCACAGATGAGGCAGTACAGATTGGCACTGATGAGGTGGCACTGATAAGGTTGCACTGATGATGGGGCACATATGCAGCACTGATGGGCGGCACTGACAAGCAACACTGACGGGCACTGATACGTGGCACTAATATGCGGCACTGATTGACACTCATAGGCGGCACTGATAAGTGGCACTGGGCACTGATAGGTGGCACTTTTAGGTGGCACAGGTGGGCACTTTTAGGTGGCACGGGTGGGCACTTATAGGTGGCAGTGGTGGGCACTGGTGGAACAAGCACTGATAGGGATGGCACTGGCAAGCATCATACATGGGCACAGTGCCATCCCTACAGTGCATAATATTGCCCTTACCTGGTGGTCTAGTGGGGGCTCCCTGGTGGTCCTGGGCGGCCTCTGTGCACCTTCCCTGGTGGTCCTGGGTGGCCTCATTGTGATGTCCGGGAGGGGGGCTCCCTGGTGGTCCTGATCCGGCTCCCTGGTGATCCAGTGGGGGTGATCCTGAGGGTGGCTGCGCTGATAAACGTTCAGCGCAGCCCCCCCCTGTCAGGAGAGCAGCTGATCGACTCTCCGCTGCTCAGATCTGCAGACCTGAGCAGAGGAAAAGCCTATAAACGGCTCTTCCTATTTACACTGTGATCAGCCGTGACATGGTAAAAGGCTTGGGATCGAAGCCTTTTACCTCGGTCGGTAATGCGGTGGGTCAGAGTGACCCACGGCACCACCGATCGCCGCAATGTGCGCCCCCAGGATCGCGCAATCGCGGATTATCCTGATGACGTCAATAGACGTCCAGTCAGGATAATGAACCACCCGCCCGGACGTCATTTGCTGGGCGGGAAGTGGTTAAGATGTTAATGCATTTCTAAATAAGGGTTTTCACATCATGAGATTACTAAGAAAAAGTAGTGGGGCATGCTGTGCAGTACAGCAATGCCTAAAAGAAAAACAGAGCTACTCAGCAGGCAAGCTGTACTGCATACACCTCAAGTTCTAATTTTTACTTTTGACAGAAGTAAACACCACAAGTACATCAGAAGTATACCTTTAACAGCGTTTTATTTAAAAATGTGTTTAAAACTCTGTTTTAACACCCTTCTTTATACATGTTATACACATTTAGGGTGCCACATGTAATATGTTGCTAAGTGCTTGCATCCCACCCCACTCCATGTAAGCATGCAGGGGTTCTTCTCTCCTCGCTGCAGCTGTCCTTTTTGACCGAGATCTGTGAATGAATAAACTACATGTCTCCTCTGCCACCATGGCAAACAGACTTGTAGTTCTCAATGGAACATGAGTAATAGGCTCATTTGTAGTTCATTGATACCTCCTCTAGCTCTCCAACTGAAAGCATGCACGGATGTATGGGCAGAGTACTGGCGGAAGTGTTTGCAGGAGACTGTCATTGCACCCATGATCAACTGATCACAATGCTTTGCGGGCTCCTGTGGGAAAAAATAATAAAAGCACATTTTCTTCCTGCAAAAATACAAGCATTAATTATTTTTTTTGTGCATGCACTTGTCAAAGTTAATCCAGAAGTTGAATGTTCATTCTACGAAAATCAAGACATTTACATGGTAGTCAGGTCCATAAACTTACCATCAAATGGTCCAGTGAGCACATTTTTATACTTTCTTGTCCAAACATTCAAATTAAATTCTATAGGTGTAAGGCCAGCTTTGGCCTTGTTTGATAAAGCTTCTGGCTGCTTAGCAGGAAGACCCATATCTGCCTGTTGTCCTTGAACTGAATATTGTCATCCAGTTTGGAGTAGAAGTTAGAAAGTGTTGACAGTGGCACAAAATATCTGATACATTAACAGGGGAGTGTAAATGGGACATAGCTGCTCTGTGGGCATGTTGAAATAGGTGCTGTCCCAGGCAGGAGGGTAGGAGTTAATGCTTTTCCTGGTTCCTTGGTCTTTTTGGCAGGCTCTTCTTTGGGTCTGACCCACTGGTCTGGTGTTATATAAAGGAGACAGTGGTCTGGTATAGGGAGAGTTTGGAGCTTCCTCCTGATGAGAGCCCCCAAAAGAAGGCTTCCCCTTGCAGAAGAGAGAGATTGAGTACCCATAAGGGAGGGAGATGGAGAATGACACTAACGAGGAGCAGGAGGGGGCCATCTATCAGAATGTAAAGTCATCTGAACATGGGGTTCGTCCTAAAGACACCAGCACTGGAGTATGCCTCTGAAGGACTACATCTGCATGAAAATGCCTCCGAAGGACTGTAATTGTTGAACTACACCTTTACAGGTATGCTGGGACAGCACAAACCTGTAGTTAGGAGTAGGGATGTAGGAATAGCCGTACATATGTATGTTGGACTGTGAGTTGTCTATTTTGCACTTTCTTTAAATCGCTTGAAACGTTGTCTTTGCCTGGTCGGAGGTTACCAAAAGAAGTATATTGCAATAGTTTAACAAGTGGGTCTTAACACATTGGGGTGTGAAGATATTGGTGTGGAATGGAATAGTGTGAAGACACAAGTGGTTTCTTTATGTAATGGGAGTGTAACAAGCAGTCTGTTGATAGCATGTACCTGTTATAGGTAGACCAGCCTCTAGCAGCAAGGGAGATGTTGTCAGCACTCCTTCTGCCAGCAGTCTGTCTCCCATAGCAATGGGAGCGGATTTGTGCCACAGAGGTTCTCCATCCTCTACAGAGGAACGGAGGTTCAAGAGTTAAGTTAAGTGCATGGGTGGAGCCCATGCAGAGTACACGGCAGGGCCCACTCTGCTACTGGGGAGTAGTAGTGGAAAAGGCTGGGCAGGTGGATGAGGACATTGGCTTAGCGCATCCCTAATAAATGCAGATTATAGCAAAGGTGTACATTGTCTTGGGGACTTGAGATTTAACTGGTGAACAGTTGCGATGTCAATGTGCATGCTGTGTACATTCATCTGTAAGAGTAGAGATCCGCCTTAAGGTTGACTACTCCCTCACGGCAGCCTCAACCTTGTCTCAGGGCATTGGTGAAGACAACATGAAGTAAAAGTACCCTATGTGTAGTAAAGTGACCCTGTATAAGGTGCCTAGCATAGCCCATAAGAACCCACCCCGGGGTAATACTCTCATGCAACCTTTGCTTGGTGCCCAATGAGGAGCAAAACAAGACAAACAACCACAACCCTACTACCCCAGCCCCCTTACAGATTCATCAACTAATCAGTTTAAATTCATAATGTGCTGGACCTGGAAGATGGCGGACACGTCTTGGGAGAGCTCCGGAGCTTTGGACACAATCCTCAGGCATCCGACCTCCCTCAAGCCTGGTGAGCACCTAAATACACCCAGGGTGTCTCCCAACATCATCCCCAACAATCTGGGCTAAAGATTTCGGCTGCCCGCATCTGACCCCCGCGACGCCCAAAAATCTAGGCCGCGGCGAACAACGCGGCCATCCAACCTCCATCCACTCGCTCTGGGCCCCGAAACATGGCTCTGGGGACCCCTCACCCACCCCCCCAACAGATTGGGCCAAAAATCACTACCGCCCCGCTCGGTCATCCGCAGCGCCCGCAAATTTAGGCCATGGCTTTACCCGCGACTAGGCCGCAACATCCAGGACGGTCATCCGGCCCCCACCTGCCCACTCAAAACCCTGCTATACAACTCTGGGGACCTCAACACCCCCCTGAACCCTGAGGCTAGCCGAGTTGGGAACTGAGACCCTTGCTAGCTGAAGACTGGGCTTGGGGCGGCTGCCATCCCCTACAACAGTGGCCCGAACGGGGGGCTTGGGTCAGTTTTCATTTGGCCTGACACGGGCGAGGATGCCAAAGTAAAATAGGACCCGTGGCACAGCGGGGAGAGCAGCGTCACTCACCAGGAGCCTATTGACTTATTGACTCAGTGATGGGCAAAATTGGATGCCAGTTACCCTTCTCCAACACCCTTACTCTCAACCAGGCCGGAACCTCCTTGATTTGTTCCGCACCCAACCCCCGTCCACCCCTGAGACCTCTACATCCCACTCCTCACTGTCCGCCATGGCACGCAGACAATCAGAGGGAACACAGAAGAATAAACAATCTGTTGACCAAGAAACACTGCTCACTCTCATTAACCAGATGCCCAAGGTCACAGATCTTCAATCCCTTGCATCAGATATCAAGGGAGCATTGTCGGATGTGGTATTCGACCTCAAGGACGAACTCAGAGGAGTTAACGACAGATTAGAGGAGGTCGAAAGAGCGGCCGGTCGTCACGATGCCGACATTGAGGAACTCCAACAACACAGTGCCCGATACCACCTACACCTCATAGACATGCAGAGGAAACTCAAGGATCTCGACAACAGGGGCCACAGGAGGAACCTCTGCATCCGCGGAGTCCCCGAAAGCATTGAACATGACCAGATCCCTCTCGCCCTACAGTCCTTAGTCAACAATATTCTGGAGAGGCCCCAAGATGCTCCGGTGGAGTTCGAACGAGCACACAGAGCTCTGGGACCAAGGGGGAGAGAGGGGGACCCAACGAGGGATATTGTCTGCTGTTTTATGGATTACAAATTGAAGGAAGAAGTAGCCATTCGAGCCCGCGATCAACAGGAAATCACACTGAATGGAGCGGAGATCAAAATATTTCAGGATCCATCTCAGATAACATTGAATCACAGAAGGGCCCTACGCCCCATATTGACAGCACTCAGAGAAAGGCGCATAGTCTACAAGTGGCACTTCCCCTTCGGTCTCTCCGTCACCGTACATGGTCACACCTTTGTTCTGCAGACCCCGGCCGATCTCCCCCACTTCTTTGAACACGTAAGCATGAGGCCTATCCCGGTCCCTGACTGGTATCGAGAGTTCACAATTCCAACATTATGGGCGGAGATGCTTCCTCAAGATGCCGACTTGCACAAACCACGGAGAAGACCAAGCGCCACCCCATCCCATCGCAGAAGACAGGATCAAGCTGCACCAGCTCCAGAGGAACACCAGGGAGACCCTAACCCTGAACCTGACGCAGAGCAGAAGGCCTGAGACCTGCACGCTTTTCTACACCAGCCTACTCAAGTGAATGGGTAACGTACGTCCAAATGACTACTACAGTTAATGTTTGACTTTTTTTTACTATCCACCTGCTTTCTGACACCCATAATGCCACACTTCAACGCTGTGTCCCTTTTGCTTGCCACAACCCTTTTGCCCGAATGGGAGCCAAAACAATGCCTATCCCTCACAACCAGGGGATGATAAACCCTCCTTAAAGACTTATCACAGAACGGTAATATGGCCCTAAGCTCCCGATCTTATCCCACAGACACACACTCGGAGAGCTATGGAACTAAATATCACCCTATCCATTATACGCTGCTCCCTCTGTGGTCGTTGTTGCCCTACCCTTGAAGGAGTCCACGGACTAACAGCTTCTCCTGCTCAACCATGTACCCCCTCCAACTGTATTCACCCCATATATTTTTATTTTATTTTCCTCCCCTTTTTTTTTAAACCATTACCCACCGGACCACCCCTTGGCGGCGGCAGATTAGACTGGATAAGCTTGGAACTCCTTACTTGTCACTGGGCCCTCCCTTTCTAACCATGCCTCCAACCTGCCGAGACTGTTTAGTAAGAGTAAAAGAAGAGGACATCCCAAGCTCCTAGCCCAGACAACATGGGGGCCTCCCGATAGGCTGCCCCCATGTTCGCTATCTATGACTTGAGCGCCCGTGATCTTAGTTATGGTTTCAGGTTTGTTTTTTGTTTTTTAATGCTGATGTTCTGATGTTACTTTTCTGCTGTTGGGCTGTGTTGCTGGCCTGTGGGCCCCTGTGACGCTGTTATAATTGGCGGTGTTCCGGACCGGCAGCCCAGCACCTCGGCACTCAAGGAGAACACATACGAGATTATCCTTTAGGGTGTCAGTCTGCAATTTAGCTATATTTAAAGAACCTAGGTATTAAGCTTTGAAATATCTGTTGACTGTTTATATTTCACTGAAATGTTACTCACAACTCATTCACTCATTGTCCTACACAAACCTCGCAGGCGGCGCAGCTGCCTGGAGTGGATAAGACCTCATGTCTCCACACTCGGTAGATGCGACATACACGTAAACCCTCTCTCTGACTCTGCTCCCCTCACGTTTGAGCACCAAGCTAACCTCCCCTATTCCCAATACCCCCCTTGGGGGTCATAGCTACCTGCGTTGCTCTCCCCGCTGGCCATTGCCCACTTACCTCTTATTTCCGCCCACCAATCCTTTCCACAAACCCCCTACATCAGCTAGGTCACCACCTAGCTGATACCCCATAGGGATCCCACACTGTGGTCCGGAGTGCCGTTAACTCCGTTGCCCACGTGATCCTTACACCCCTTTCGCTCGTTTCAACCCTCTTAACTTTCCTACCCCCCTGACCCTCCCCTGCCCCCATCCGTTCCCCTTACACGTCCCCTCCTCACCTTCGAACCCCCCAGAACAAGATGCGCGCCCAAAGTACCCTGAAGATAATGTCCCTAAACGTCAGGGGCCTGAACACCCCTGAAAAAGGATCTGCTGTCCTCAGGGAAGCATCTAAACTCAAAGCCCAAGTAGTCTTTGTACAGGAGATTCATTTTAAAGCACAGAACATTCCCAAATGTCACAACGGAAGGTATCCACACACTTTTCACACCCCTTCCCCAATAAAAAAACAAAAGGAGTAACCATCCTTATTGCCAAAAATCTCCCATTTCAGCCTACCGCTCATCTAGCTGACCCGGAAGGTCGATACATATTTGTTAAAGGCCACATCCAGAATAAGCCAGTCACGTTTGTCAACATCTATGCTCCTAAATCACGTCAAGTGCCCTTTATCAGGAAAGTGATAGATAGACTTATTCCGTTCCATGAAGGAATGACTATCCTCGGAGGTGACCTTAACGTCCCACTCTGCCCCAATCTTGATTCCTCAACTGGATCCTCCTCCTTACCATACCGTGCCCTACGCTAACTTAAAAACCAAATGCACCTATTGTCCCTCCACGACACATGGAGAACCCTCAACTCTGATACCAAGGACTACACTTATTATTCCCCTCCCCACAACAAATACTCACGTATTGACTATCTCTTCCTCACCCAAATGGACCTGACTTATCTCCAAGACACCTCCATAGAGCCTATGTATAGATCAGATCACCACCCCATCACTATGACCCTCCGCTTCCCCAACTTAATGCTGGAGACTAGACCCATAATTATTATGTGATCTGGCAAGTAAGGAGACCTTACAGCTGTCACTGCAGGACTATTTCACACTTAATTCCTCTCCAGAGACATCAGCCATGACCCAATGGCTAGCCCACAAATGCGTCATAAGAGGCAAATGCATCTCTTTAACAACGCAAATGAAAAAAGAAAGGCAGGCTACAATTGTGGCATTAACCACACAGATCCGCACACTAGAGTCTTCTCATAAACAGAGTAAAGCCAAAACAGACTACACAGCCCTGGTGTCGGCGAGACAAGCTCTGCTAGAGGAACTAGATAGACAGATCAAAAGGAAATTTACACTAACCACAAAACTCTTCTACGACCAAGCCAACAAAAGCGGTAGACTTTTGAATAGGCTGCTCCAGGGTAAACGGGCTCAAATGACGATACACTCCATCACAAACCACTCGGGGACAAAAATCAATAAAACTGAAGAAATTGCACAACAATTCGTTAAGTACTATTCTAAATTGTATAACTTACCCAAACATCCCAATCACCACCAGAACCCACAATCCAGGACTAAAGCTATTGATGACTATCTTTCAGAACATAAATTACCTCAGCTTACCCCAGAACAAGTAGCCTGCTTTCACATCCCCCTAAATTCGGAGGAACTCCAACTAGCCCTAAAAAGCTTAAAACCCGGGAAAAGCCCGGGCCCCGATGGCCTCACTGGTCTATATTATCATACATTTGCAACAGTACTGGCCCCACTCTTCTTAACTGCCTTTAATTCCTTAAGCGAGTTGAAAGAACCCCCTAAAAACCTGCTAGAAGCTCATATTTCGGCTATACACAAGAAGGGGAAGGACCTCACATTAGTTGAAAACTACAGACCCATTTCTCTACTAAATGTAGACATTAACATCTACGCAAAGATACTGGCCAACAGATTTCTTCCCCACATTCCCAACTTAATATCTCAAAACCAAGCGGGTTTCGTCCCTGGCAGGGAAGCCTGCAACAACACCATCAAGGCTCTAACCATCCAACACTGGCTAGCCAAGACAGCAAAAGAAGGACTCTTCCTATCCACGGATGCGGAGAAGGCGTTCGATAGAGTGGCCTGGGACTACATGGCAGCAGTCCTCGCCTCAGTGGGACTGGGACATTTTATGCAAAATAGTATCCTCAGTCTCTATGCGAATCCACAAGCTAGGGTCAGGATAAACGGCCACCTATCGAACGCCTTCCCCATCCAGAATGGAACCAGACAAGGATTCCCACTTTACCCATTAGTCTTTATACTTACTATGGAACCCTTTCTTACTTGCCGTCAAGCACACCCGGATATCACGGGAGTCACAATTGGAGATCGCACCTATAAGATAGCTGCCTTCGCTGACGATATCCTTCTCTTTCTTACGAAACCAGATATCACCATTCCTAACCTTCTTAAAGAATTCCTCCGATTTGGATCAATATCCAACTTTAAAATGAACATTATACGCCCTTAACATCTCCTTATCCGAGAACACTGTGAGCAGATGCCAGGACTCTTTCCCTTTTACATGGAAGTCAGATGCAATCCCATACTTGGGCATACAACTCCCTACCACGACAGGAGGACTATTCACATTAAACTTCCTTCCTTTCCTACAGGAACTATCGAGGGATTTCAACACCTGGGAGAAGCTGAACCTTTCTTGGTTTGGGCAGGCAGCCACTATCAAAATGACATCCCTCCCTAGATTCCTGTACATTGCGCAGGCAATACCCATCGCCCTTCCCAAATCGTTCTTTTCTTCCATTAGGTCCCAACTTAGCTCGTTCATATGGAAAAGTCACTCGCCCCGAATAGGTCTGGCCAGACTCTCTGCCCTCAAACACAAGGGCGGCATTGGTGTACCAAATTTTCAAAGATACCACAAGGCAATACTGCTGGCGAGAGTAATAGACTGGCATGTACATGACAAGACTAAGGACTGGGTGCCCCTTGAACAGTCAGTCCTAAAGCACCCTGTTCAGGATATAATTTGGCTCCCGAAACAAAATAAGGAAATAAATAATAAAAACTTCCCCTTAATCATCCAGTGTCTCCGAGAACTCTCGAAATCCACTTCAATAGCATCCCTTCCGGGCCCTATGACCCCTATACTAAACAATCCCAACTTCCCCCCGGGCTGTTTAGATACCATAGCCAAATTCCCACCCAACTATCGTCCAAGAGCACACCACTTCTTTACCCATGGTGTCTTCTGAACCAAAACAGACTTAACCGAGTGCAATATCGTAGAATCGATACCCACCTGGTCTTACCTACAGATACGACACTTCCTCACTTGCTCAAAGGAGAAGAATCTCTATCTCAAACCCCTGACCACCTTTGAGAGACTCTGTGAATCCCAACCTCAGAGACATCTAATTGCGAGTCTACACACATTCCTATCCTCCCAACCACCAGACCACCTAGCTCCCATTATGAAAACCTGGGAAACAGACTCCCCTAATTCATTCCCTGATAGGGAGTGGTAAACAATTTGCCTCACGGCACACAAAGGCTCCTGCAATGTCTCCATACAGGAACATAACTATAAGTTGCTAACTCACTGGTATAGGACACCCGCTCTACTACACATAATCTACCCCCGATACCCCGACGTATGCTTGAGATGTGGGAATTCAGGGGGCTCACTGAAACACATCTGGTGGGACTGCCCAATTATCAAAGTGTACTGGGAACAGGTTCACGACATAATAAAACAAGTCTCCACACACCCAATAGATTTCTCCCTTCATCAATACATCCTACACTACTCCGAAACTACGAAACATGTACACCGCCAATCACTGGCCATGTTCATGATAACCTCAGCTAGAATGTGCATTCTGGTTCTCTGGAGGCAGAGGATCGCTCCCTCACTCAAAGCCTGGTTCATCAGACTAAATAAAGTCATGGAGGAACTAATAGCAATATCTTCGGACAACCTAAATAAGCACCACAAAATCGTGCCATATGCCAACCTCTTTGAATATGACAAACGGAAGCCTTCTCCTTTCTTTCAGTGGTCGATGACCCCTCGCTTTCTGAATTACCCACACTATTAAATTGTGTGCCCTTGACCCAAATGGGCTAAACCTCCCTTTACCCCCCCCCCCCCACTCACCACCCTACCTCTCCCATACCCTCCCTACACCCCCCTCCTTCTCTCTCTTCCTTCATAAGGGGCATAAAAACCCCATCTCTTACCCACCACTAACAACTATCCAAAGTGCCTATCCCTCCAACGCATCTCTAATCTATGCTACCCTGAAACCCAACCTATATGTATAGGCTTATATCAACATGTTCTGATGCAAATGTTTCTTTTATCTGTATTGGCACTACTGCTAGCTACCAACGCAACCTATTGTTACAAATGAATATTCAATTGTGACTGTATATTCTTGCAATTCTCTCAATAAAACTTTTGTGGAAATTAATTCATAATGTTAGTAATATGAGAGTGCTGTAACACTGGGGGAGGATGATGTGGTGTTAAATCCTTCAAGTATCACTCATGTTACTAGATTTAATTGTTAGCTTTCCCACCTTCACCTTCTGGTTGGATTATTGTAGGGTTGTGTCACTTTAGGAATTTTATAGTACCGTAATTATTTTCTGTTTTGTAGTAAACCACAGCTACAAACCAACATAAAAATAGTGAAAGTCTGTATCTATTATAAATCTCTGCAACAAAACTGCTTGGCTGATATGGCCTGTGATTCATCAGTAACATGATTGCTTTAGATTGCCTATAATGTATCATAAAAATGGTAACGTTTTTTAATGGCGCGCTCAGTTTCTTACCTGTTTTTAGATGTGATATTTTTTTTTCAAGAATTTTTTCTTCTTCTATTTTAACCTTGTAATTCTGCCTGTAACACACTTTCCGTCCTAGGGTGACATTACTCACAGTACTGTATGTATGTAGGAGCAGAGTTGTCACTCTCTACTCCCTACTCCTGATTTAGACAAAACACCTCCTCACTTCATACCATGGGTGGGTAGTGTTCTGTAGTTCCCAAAAACGACCTTGGCAGGGTAAAACAGTGCTTGACATTTCAGTGCGGCAGAAGCATGAAGTTATGAGCTCCCTGGAATTCTGGTGGGATCAAAAAATATTTAAACTCAACAAAAAGCTTTCAATGGTAAATTAAACAGACTGAAAGGGACTAAATAGGAAAAGCTTGTTGATAGAATTTACATACACTTAAATATTTTCATGCATTAGGTTTTTACTGTCACTGACCATACATGTAAAGTACAGTTATCCTTCACAGAGAAAATACTTTCCCTGTAGATCCTGTACAGGATGCCAAGTTTGGGTCCTGGACGGGTGCTATATAGCACCAATATTTGGTTTGTGGTCCCTTTAAAGAAAGGGGGTAAGTGCTCAGGGGGTCACCTGAGAGGGATGAGAAGTTCCGGGGATAGCAATATGACAGGGAGGACTGACTCGCAGTTCTCCCTGCATTGATAGAGAGGTAGTAGGGACCCGGAATTCCGGAGTCCCTGAAGTGATCTTCGGGTGGGATGGGCCTCCACCCCTGACTACAGGGAATCCAGCACACATGGGGTTAATAGTCTCCGGGAAGCAGCTCTTAAAGAGAGGAAATGGTGTTAGCTGGGGGAGAGGAGGAGCTGGAAGGAGACACCTGTGTATGGAGAGCTGCATGTGTTTGGAGAGCTGGATGTGTGCTGGAGGCTGCTATAAGACCTAACAAGGATTGTGCAAAGTCCTGGGTTGAAGACCCATCAACAAACTGTATGTGCCTTTTACTTTTACTTACCTTGTGCTGAAGACAAGCAGACTTTCTTTTTTGTTATATTTCCATTTCTGAAGTGCTGCAGGAAGCCTTGTTTTGTTTTGCTTACTGGGAAAATAAAAACCCTGTCTGTTTAACCACTTCAGCCCCGGAAGGATTTCCCCCTTTAGGACCAGAGCCCTTTTTGTGATTCGGCACTGGGTCGCTTTAACTGAAAATTGCGCTGTCATGCAACGTTGTACCCAAACGAAATTTGCGTCCTTTTTCCCCCACAAATAGAGCTTTCTTTTGGTGGTATTTGATCACTGCTGCGTCATTTCTGATCGCCGCTATAAACAAAAGAAGAGCGACAATTTTGCAAAAAAAAAACAAATTTCTTACTTTTTGCTAAAATACAAATCCAAAAAAAATATATAAAAAAACATTTTTTTTCATTGGTTTTGCCCGATTTATATTCTTCCTCATATTTGTGATAAAAAAAATCGCAATCTGCATTTATTGATTGGTTTGCGCAAAAGTGGTCGCGTTTACGGATGATGAGAATTAATTTCTGGGCTTTTTATTTATTTTTTTTTTTTTTACTAGTAATGGCGGCGATCTGCGATTTTTTGCGGTACTGCGATATTAGGGCGGACATGTCGGAACATTTTGACACTTTTTTGGGACCATTGGCATTTATACAGCGATCAGTGCTATAAAAATGCACTGATTACTGTGTAAATGCCATTGACAGTGAAGGGGTTAACCTGCAGGGGGCGCTCTAAGGGTTAACTGTGTTCCCTGGGTGTGTTTTTACTGTATGGGGGCTGCCCTAACAGGGGAAGGGAAGTGATCACAGCTTCCATGTAAAGGAAGGCTGTGATCACAGTCCTTCCCCCCCTCACAGAACGGAGGTCCGTGTTTACTTACACGGACCTCCGTTCTTTCACTCCGGGGGGGGGCATCGCGGGTAGCCGACGGAGATCGAATCCGCCGCACCCGCTCCCTGGCCCTCCCCGGACACAGTGAGTGCGCGAGCGCGCCTCCGGCGGCGTGTGCACGCTCATGGTGCGCGATCTGGCAGCCGCCGTCATATAACAGCGTTTTGCCTACAAGAGCCACTCTGTCGCCGTCAAATGCAGATCAGCGGTCGGCAAGCGGTTAAGTTTACCGGCTTTTGCACTCAATCCTGTGAAGCTACAATCCCCCAACTTTACAATCCCCTCTTTTTAGTAATCTATCATTGGGATGCACTAATATAACATTGCACTATTCTGTGCTTGCTTAACTTGCTTGTGTAGCATAGTTTTGGGTCTTTCTGCCTAACAGGAGGACCATTAGGTCAATTTAGAATGTTTTTTGCTAACAAGGGAGCAAGATCTATTAGTGAGGTCTGCTCATGGTGTTCAGGTACAGGTCAGCTTGTCTCACACTAGTCCAATAGGGAGGCATATTAGACAGTGGGAGGAAACCTGACAAGTGAGGGCACAGGCATTGTTACACCTTTGGCTATTGGCAGAGGAAAGTGACTCGTAGCATGCTGGGTGACTGTATAAATGCCAAGGGCACATGTGCTTGGGGTCTTTGGCTGGAGAGCGGGATCTCTGAGGGTGGGGGTGGCTGCCCCTCCTCTGTAGGAGTTGGCATGCAGCCTTGGGTAGTCGACCTGTGGGCCTGAAAGTCAGAGAGAAGCTGAACCCAGAGGTCCTGCAGAGCTGACTGGAAGGGAGACACCAGGAAGGATCTGATTGTGCCTACTGTGACTACAGATCTGTGTCATGGGACCTGTTCTGTGAGAGCCATCCCTTCAGCTAGAAGAGTCAGTGGACAGGTGTCTATCAAGGGGATGCTAGATAGTGTCCTGAAGATAAAGTAGTTGCACCAAGTCTGCTGCTAGAGAGAGCAAGAAGACTTAATTCTTCCATACGTGTGGCAGTATGGTAAAAGCAGTGTGTCTGCTTCCACAAATCTTCTGGTGAGGCCAAGTGAGCTTTGTCCTTACCTACTGTGAATAATTCAGTTGGCGTATCCCACTATTCCTCATCCACAATAAATATCAAAAAACCCAAGTACCCTGGACTGTTTATTGAGTAATGAGCAAATGGGAGTAAGGGGGGAAATGTGAAAAACCCCCAGCAACTGTCTGCAGGTAATCAGAGGTCAACACAGCAAGCCCAATGGGGACAGTGCTACACATGCGTTTGCCATACAAATGATCTTGATTCCTCCTGATGTGGAAGTGGTAAATGAATGGATGGTGTATTCCAGATACTCCTAACAGTGGCCAGAAAAGAAACCCTCAATCATCCTGTTCCTACAGGACTGTCACCAACTTCTTGGGGTGCATCAGCTTTTCCAATGTGTTCCACTAATCCCTGTAGTGGCCTCTTTTTTGCCCTTGCTTATTAACCTCTGGAATGCCACAATCTGTTCTTGACATCATCTGAGATTTTTCAGCATAGAATGTCACTTTGGAAAAACAGGAAGTACAGCAGGATCGAGACAGTGTCTTGCAATCAAGGGACAGCATGCTCAGACATGTAGGGGTTAGACTAAAGGACACATGGATGAAAACTTTTTGTGCTTCATCCGCATGTAAGCATGTTCACAGTGTTACACTGACAGCCCTGCACAAAGTGTGAGCTGTAGTGCTGTTTCTCCCTCTACCTGTGCAAGTGGTGTACCTAAAAATTAATATAATTATATTAATGAATACATGTACTAAGGACAACGCTGGCTGCAGCTGCTCTCAATTGTCAACATTGCCACCAAGTATGGTGATTCATTTCATATGGTTATAGTATAGCATAACAAAATGTCACATGATTTGAGAAAACTGGCATGATGAATCAATGCGTTTTGCCACAATAAGTTGGCATTTATGTACACTTATACTGTTGTTTTAACTAAATTTTACATCGTTGATAAAATATCTGCTTTTTTATTATGTTGTTGTTACATCCCTTTTAGTGGCACAATTGCCATTTGAGGTGTGGTGTATTAAGATAGACATTGTACTCACAGTCAGACTGAGGTGATAGGCAGTTGTTCCTTCAGTGGAGGTCAGTAGGTAGTGGTGGATATCAGGATGGTTGCTGGGTGTAATGGTAGGTGGTTCTTCAAGGTAGTCACTTGGGTGGTTTTCTGAGGTTTCATGCATGGAGGTTGAAATGAAAAAGGTGTCAACAGGGTTCAAGAACATAATGTTCATAGCTGTGCAGCCTTGTATAGAACCAAGTGGGCTGCTATATCCAGAGTGGGGGGGGGGGGGACGTTCAAGTGAAACTAGTGTGACAGCCGAGGGGCCACCAAGACAGACATTAAGTGGTTGGGTGTAATAGCACCTTCTTTAGCTAAGTGTCAGCGACTTCTGGTGCGGAGCCCAGATTGAGATCTGAACCAGGGTGGTGGAAATTTATCGGGCAGACCTTTCTCTAAGGATGTGATAGTGAATGACGCTCCATTGCGTTCCACAATTCGTTTGGTTGGGTGTTTCCATGTATATGTTATGTTGTTGTTACGGAGTGTTTTGGTAACCGTGTTCAGCTGCCTGCATAGGCCCAGGGTGTATTTGGAGAGGTCAGAATACATTTGTATGTTTGCATAGGGATCAGGGAGATTCTCTAAGGAGCATGACTTCTGCTGTATTTGCTCTTTGATAGAGAAGAAGTGCACCCTCTTGAGCAAATCCCTGGGGACTTTGTTGGGCAGAAAAGAGGGTTTGGGTATATGGTGTATACAATCTATTGTGAGGTCTATTGTGCTCTATGACTGGGGATAGCTCAGGACTCACCCCTATGTCTGCAGCTGCTGTGTCCAGTCTCATCCTGGGTTTGGCTGGGCTTGAGCAGGGAGGGCTGTGAAGAGGAGAAGAGTTTCTGGGAGAGGATCCCCCAGATCCTCCATTGGCCCAGATTGCGGCATTCGGGAGGTCAGAATAATGATTGCTGTGTAGTGTGGAGGAGGAGGAGGCTGAACAGCTGGCGCCATCTTGACCTCCTCCACCTATAGGCTGGTGGAAGTAAGCCATTAACTTCTTGGACCTACAGTCCCCCTGCCGCTTCCTTGACTTTGTCAGGAGGTAGTGGGTGATGTCAGGAATCTGTGCGGGGCTCAGGTGTGATTGAGCGGTGCTCTGTGTTTCCGTCAGTCGCTGGTGTCTCTCTAAGGGCTCTAGAGCTCTGTTCTTAGGTAGCCATCTGCCGTGCGCACTAGCCATGCCCCCCTTTAGTGGCACATTTAAAAATCTCTGTATTAACCACTTCAGCCCCGGAAGGATTTCCAGCTTTAGGACCGGAGCCCTTTTTGCGATTTGGCGCTGCGTCGCTTTAACTGACAATTGCGCGGTCGTGCGACGTTGTACCCAAACAAAATTTGTGTCCTTTTTTTCCCCACAAACAGAGCTTTCTTTTGGTGGTATTTGATCACCGCTGCATCATTTCTGATCGCCGCTATAAACAAAAGAAGAGCGTTTACGGATGATGAGAATTCATTTTTGGGGTTTTTAATTTTTTTTTATTTTTTACTAAAGATGGCGGCGATCTGCGATTTTTTGCGGTACTGCGATATTTCAGCGGACATGGCGGAACGTTTTGACACTTTTTTGGGACCATTGGCATTTATACAGCGATCAGTGCTATAAAACTGCACTGATTACTGTGTAAATGTCATTGGCAGTGAAGGGGTTAACCTGCAGGGGGCGCGCTAAGGGTTAACTATGTTCCCTGGGCGTGTTCTAACTGTATGGGGGACTGCCTATCTGGGGAAGGGAAGTGGTCACAGCCTTCACGTAAAGGAAGGCTGTGATCACAGCCCTTCCCCCTCACACAGAGCGGAGGTCCGTGTTTACATACACGGACCTCCGCTCATTCGCTCCGAGGGGGGCATCGCGGGTGGCCGGCAGCAATCGAAGCCGCCGCACCCGTTCCCTGGCCCCCCCTGGACACAGTGGGCGCGCGCGCGCTCACTACACACGTTCCCGCAGCCGCCGTCGTATGACGGCGATTTGCGGGAACGAGCCACTTTGCCGCCGTCAATTGCCGATCGGCGGTCGGCAAGTGGTTAAAGGGCTTTCCTCCATCCCCATTGATGGGTTTGTGTGTGGAAAAAGACACATTGGGGGAGATTTACGAAAAACTGGTGCATACAGAATCTGGTGAAGCTACGCATAGTAACCAATCAGCTTCTAACTTCAACTTCAGAACTAAAGGATAAGTTCACTTTCACCACATTTAGGGTGTAACATGTTATAGATGTTATAAATGCAAATGTGCATTTATTATTTTTTCCTAAAAAGTGAACTTACCCTTTAAAACTTTGACAATAAAGTCTAGAAGCTAATTGGTTACTGTGCATACCTGCACCAGGTTCAGTGTGCACCAGTTTTAGTAAGTGTCCCTATTATGTTTTAGAAGAGAATACTCCCCTGCTAATCACTGAATGCTGGATAGCAAGAAAGCCTGTCTTGTTCTACAGAGCAGTGTCTCTCTCTACAGCAAAGTCCCCACTCTTCATCAGAGCAGCATTTTAGTGTCTACTAGGCAGATTATTCTTCCTTTGTCTTTATCCAGAGCTGTGCCTGTTTCCGAAGGCAGGCTCCCTCTACATGACAAGCTCCCACTTTTCACTGCGGTACACTTTGTATTAATGATCATCAACCGAAACACAGCTCTATGACCTGGGGGGGTTTACAGGCAATCAAAATTTTGCTACGGGTAACAATGATTTGTAGTTTTGCTGCTGCCACATGCTGTAACTTAGGTCTCTACTCTAGCTCTTAGGGCTGATTCACATCATATTCGTTTGTACTGCAGTGTATAGAGTCAAATAAAGTGTCTTTTTTGTGACACTTCAATAAAGTTAAAGTGGACAGACTTTATTAGTCTCAAAAACCTTTCTTTCTCCCTGTCTGTGTATGAGAACACTGAGTCGGGAATGCATTGATGTCACTTCTCTGTGCCGTGATGATATGACTCCCGTGCACAGGAGTGATGTCACCATGGTCTGTTTAACCGCTTAAGGACCGCCCCACATACATGTAATGCGGCAATATCACATACCTGTATGTGATTTTCTTTTTCGGCTCTGGAGCGCGCATGCCATCCCCCGGAGCCCCGCTCCTGCTATGATTGGACAGAACGATCATTCGGACAGAGGCAGAACGGTGGTCTACCTATGTAAACAAGGCAGACGGCCGTTCTGCCAGAGAGGAAAATGGAGATCTTGTGTTTCTTCTAAGCAGAAACACGGATCTCTGTTTTCCTTTAATCAAAGCACATGCCCCAAAGTTAGAAAGCACCCCCTAGTGACACATTTAACTCTTTGATTGCTCCTGATGTTAACTCCTTCCCTGGCAGTGTCATTTATACAGTGGCGGTGCATATTTTTAGCACTGATCACTGTATTGGTGTCACTTAGTGTCAGATTTGTCCGCCGCAATGTTGCAGTCCCACTAAAAATTGCTGATTGCCGCCATTACTAGTAAAAAAAAAGTCCATAAATCTATCCCATAGTTTGTAGACGCTATAACTTTTGTGCAACCCAATCAATATACGCTTATTGGGATTTTTTTACCAAAAATATGTAGCAGAATACATATTGGCCTAAATTTATGAATAAATTTGTTTTTTTTTTTTTTTTTTATTCGATGTGTTTTATAGCATATTGTCGGTCTTTTTTTGTTTATAGCACAAAAAATAAAAAACGCAGAGGTGATCAAATACCACCTGTTTTCCTTTAGTCAAAGCACATCTCTTGCAGTTAGAAAGCACCCCCTAGGGACACATTTAACCCTTTGATTGCCCCTGATGGTAACCCCTTCCCTTGCAGTGTCATTTATACAGTGTCAGTGCATATTTTTAGCACTGATCACTGTATTGATGTCACTGGTCCCCAAAAAGTGTCACTTGGTGTCAGTTTTGTCCGCCGCAATGTTGCAGTCCTGCTAAAAATCGCTGGTTGCCGCCGTTACTAGTAAAAAATATAACAAACTAAAAAGTCCATAAATCTATCCCATAATTTGTAGACGCTATAACATTTGCGCAACTCAATCAATATACGCTTATTGGGATTTTTTTTTACCAAAAATAATACATATTGGCCTAAATTTATGAAGAAATTTTGTTGTTTTTTTTACATATTGGATATGTTTTAAAGCATATTGTCAGTCTTTTTTTGTTTATAGCGCAAAAAATAAAAAACGCAGAGGTGATCAAATACCACCAAAAGAAAGCTCTATTTGTGGGAAAAAAGGACATAAATTTTGTTTGGGTACAACATTGCACGACAGCGCAATTGCAGTGCCATATTGCAAAAAATGGGCTGGTCGGGGGGGGGGGGGGGGGG
>BLSH010039733.1:783114-795653 GCA_018402905.1 Glandirana rugosa
TCTGCTGGAGGTCAAGTGGTTAAGAATACATACCAGAATTTTTTATTTTTTTCTTCTTAGACCACAGTTTAGTGTCACTTTAATTATACAATTAATAAGCACACTGGCAGACTCAGCAACAACATATAATCTATTTGGAGAACTGCTTTGTTTTCTTTTGTTGGTGATGGCTTGTTTTGAAGCAAACTAAAGTTGAGACCATGATAGCCCGTGACTTGAATAGACAAGAAGAATGCAATGGAATCAACGTGAAAGGTTACAATGTTATTTTTCCCGATAAACCAACACATAAATCTTATGTGTATGTGGCATCCTGTTTGTGCATTGTTAGAATAATACTTCATAAGGACAATGTAAACTCTCTAAGCCCGCTGCCTAATACGATGCTAAATTCCTACATAAATTTAAGCACCTGAAAGTTACCAGCAGCGACCTCATAAAGAGCAGTGCAATAAATAGATATGCGGCATTTGTGCAACATAGAGAACAGAGTAATTAAATTGCAAATTAAATGTACTCTCTGGTGCAGTGTTAAAAGATTAGTACTGCAGGGTAAACTCTAATTTAAATGAAAGAGCTGATTTCTTTAAGTGTGGTGGACATGTATACTGCATATTACCTTTGAAGGGAACAGGGAAGAATATTGACTGGCAGCACCATCTACTGTTTGAGTTCAGTGTGGTATGTTGTCAAGATTTTATTTTATGTCCACATGATGATAAGTGATTTATATTGGTAATACCTATGTTAAGGGAAATCTATAATAAGAGAAATAGGTACAATGCCAGCGGCTTAGGCTCTTTCTGCCTGAGCAAAACAAGAGCTCTCACTTCACTGGCTGCATAATTGTTTTGGTAAAATGACACAACCTGTATATTAACCCCTTTCTGCCAGCCTCGGCATCCCTTTAACCACTTGCCGACCGCAGTCTGATGGCGACAGAGTGGCTCGTTATCGCAAACCACCGTCGTATGACGGCGGCTGCGATAACTAGTGCTGTGAATGCGCGTGCGCCACCGGAAGCACGCTCGCACGCTCACAGTGTCCGGGGGGGGGGGTCAGGGAGTGGGTGTGGTGGACTAGATCGCCGCCGGCTACACGCGATGCCCCCCCTGCGCAGTGAAAGAACGGAGGTCCAAGTATGTAAACACGGATCTCCGTTCTGTGAGAGGGGGAAGGGCGGTGATCACAGGCTTCCTCCATATGGAAGCCGTGATCATCCCCTTTCCCCAGCCAGGGCAGCCCACACACAGTTAGAACACGCCTAGGGAACACAGTTAACCCTTAGAGCGCCCCCTCCAGGTTAACCCCTTCACTGCCAATGGCATTTACACAGTAATCGGTGCATTTTTATAGCACTGATCGCTGTATAAATGCCAGTGGTCCCAAAAAAGTGTCAAAATGGTCCGACATGTCCGCTGCAATATCGCAGTACCGCTAAAAATCACAGATCGCCGTCATTACTAGTAAAAAATAAAAACCCCAGAAATGAATTCTCATCCTCCGTAAACGCGGCAACTTTTGCGCAAACCAATCAATAAACGCCGAATGCAATTTTTTTTTTTTTACCAAAAATATGAGGAAGAATATAAATCGGCTAAAACCGGTGGAAAAAAACAATTTTATTTATTTTTTTTTTTTGGATTTGTATTTTAGCAAGTAAGAAATTTGTTTTTGTTTTTTTTTGCAAAATTGTCGCTCTTCTTTTGTTTATAGCGGTCATTAGAAATGGTGCAGAGGTGATCAAATACCACCAAAAGAAAGCTCTATTTGTGGAAAAAAAAAGGACGCAAATTTTGTTTGGGTACAACGTCGCACCACCATGCAACTGTCAGTTAAAGCGACGCAGTGCCGAATCGCAAAAAGTGCTGGGGTCCTAAAGTGTGAAATCCTTCCGGGGCTGAAGTGGTTAAACAGTTTGCAACACCAGGGGGGGCAGGAAGGATCGGTGATCATGTGACCAATGTCACAGTGGTCACATGATCAGAAGCTGGTCCCGCCACCTACCAATCGGACAGAAAGCTATGTGACAGCTCAGTCTTTGCAGATATGCATTGGTTGTAAACAGGTTAAAGCTTAAATCTTCATGCAAATAAATAAAGCCACATATTTATAGCGTTCTGTATTCAATAATGGTTGCAAGCAGGGTAGGTACCCTAATTGGACTTAATATCAACCTTTTGAAGTCCCTGTACAGCAGAGCTTTGTCTGGGAGGGGAAGAAGCACCATAAGAAGCCAATCAGTTCATATGCTGATATACAGTGCCTTGAAAAAACATTCGTACCCCTTGAAATTTTCCACATTTTGCCATGTTACAACCAAAAATGTAAATATCCTTTATTGGGATTTTATGTGATAGACCAACACAAAGTGGCACATAATTGTGAAGTGGAGGAAAAATGATAAACAGGTTTCAAAATTCTTTACAAATATCTGAAAAGCGTGGCGTGCATTTGTATTCAGCCCCCTTCACTCTGATACCCCTAACTAAAATCTAGTGGAACCAATTGCCTTCAGAAGTCACCTAATTAATAAATAGAGCCCACCTATGTGTAATCTAATCTCAGTATAAATACAGCTGTTCTTTGAAGACCTGAGAGTTTTTTTAGAGAACCTTAGTGAACAAACAGCATCATGAAGGCCAAGGAACACACAGACAGGTCAGGGATAAAGTTGTGGAGAAGTTTAAAGCAGGGTTAGGTTATAGAAAAGTATCCCAAGCTTTGAACATCTCACGGAGCACTGTTCAATCCATCATCCAAAAATGGAAAGAGTATAGCACAACTACAAACCTACCAAGAAATGGCCCTCCACCTAAACTGGCAGGAGAGCATTAATTAGCGAAGCAGCCAAGAGGCCCATTGTAACTCTGGAGGAGCTGCAGAGATCCACAGCCCAAGTGGGAGAATCTGTCCACAGGACAACTATTAGTCGTGCACTCCACAAATCTGGCCTTTATGGAAGCATGGCAAGAAGAAAGCCATTGTTGAAAGAAAGCCATAAGAAGTCCTGTTTGTAGTTTGCGAGAAGCCATGTGGGGGACACAGGAAACATGTAGAAGAAGGTGCTCTGATCAGATGAGACCAAAATGTAACTTTTTGGCCTAAAAGCAAAACGCTATGTGTGGCAGAAAACTAACACTGCACATCACCCTGAACACACCATACCCACCGTGAAACATGGTGGTGGCAGCATCATGTTGTGGGGATGCTTTTCTTCAGCGGGGACAGGGAAGCTGACCAGAATTGATTGGAAGATGGATGGAGCCATACAGGGCAATCTTAGAAGAAAACCTGTTAGAATCTGAAAGACTTAAGACTGGGGCGGAAGTTCACCTTCCAGCAGGACGACGACCCTAAACATTCAGCCAGAGCTACAATGGAATGGTTTAGATCAAAGCATATTCATGTGTTAGAATGGCCCAGTCAAAATCCAGACCTAAATCCAATAGAGAATCTGTGGCAAGACTTGAAAATTGCTGTTCACAGACCCTCTCTGTCCAATCTGGCAGAGCTAGAGCCATTTTGCAAAGAAAAATGGGCAAAGATGTAACTCTCAAGATGTGCAAAGCTGGTAGAGACATCCCCAAAAAGTCTTGCAGCTGTAATTGTAGTGAAAGGTGGTTCTACAAAGTATTGACTCGGGGGCTGAATACAAATGCATACCACACTTTTCACATATTTATTTGTAAAAAAAATTGGAAAACCATTTATCATTTTCCTTCCACTTCACAATTATGTGGCACTTTGTGTTGGTCTATCACATAAAATCCCAATAAAATACATTTACGGTTTTGGTTGTGACATGACAAAATGTGGAAAATTTTAAGGGGTATGAATACTTTATTAAGGCACTGTAGAGCCTTCTCGTGGAGGAGAAAGCAGAGTGACAAAGAGATGAGCTCACTACAGTGCCGCTACTCCTGAGACTGGAGGCATGTCCATGATAACCTGGGCTCAGAAGAAGCAGATTGAATAATATTGGCCATCATTCAATCTGGAAGGCAGAGGGCATCATGTAGCGGTAAAAAAAGAAGTATTAGAGGGACAAACCTGGATTGAGTTGAATATTACAGCATAAACAGTTTAATTTTTCAATTGGCTACATCTTTTTTGAAGTTCTATTTTACATCAGCATGGTAGTCAGGTAGCTAGTGGTTTCTGAAGGAGGCCAGCTTTAGCAATCCACATGTTTCTCTTAGCATAGGTTTGCTTTGACTACTACTCGGAGTCGTATTCTAGCATTCTAGAAAAATAAGAATTAATTCTTTTACTTATTTCTCTAAAACATTATTTAATGCAGATTTATCCTCCTTCATAGAATGCAGATTCCATACTCGTTCATGCTTCATGCGGGGTCAGCATCCACCATCAAAGATGACTCCGTCATGTTGGCCCAATAATTAATGAGGGGGACAATGGGCAGGGGGTGGTTAGATGGGGAAAATGTTTTGTTTCTGTCTTCAGTAGACTAATGAAATCATGCACACAAGATATTTTTTATCATATTGTTACTGCATATTGTGACATACTGTATCAAGAATTTAATCATGAATATTGAGCTGAGCTAATAACGGGTCTTTATCAGCTTAGTGATGAAATAAAGAGTTACTTTGTAAAATCCTCAAAGTATTCCTTCTGGCTTTCTAAAACCTAAGGCTAATTCACACTTTCACAATTCAAAATTGCAAACATTTTTATTAGAATGCATTTATTGAAATGCATTTCATCTAGTGCATTTAAAAAAAGAAAACACCCCGCAAAAGCCATTTTTTCTGTATTGTGCTGAAAATTCATCCGTCATAGAGTTTAATGAAGCTGTGCTAAAAGTTCTTAAAACATTACAATTTGTGTTACATGTATAATATTAGAGAGAATGTAAAAACATATGAAAACCCTAATAGGGATAAGTTCTCTAAAAATAAATGCTTTAAATGCAATTAACGTAACTAATTTGCTGACAGGAGTAGAGAACAGAGTGATGATGATTATTATGCTGCTGTTCCTTTATTGTCCAATCAGAATGCTAGGGTATGTAGCTGTGTTGCTGCACTGGTAAATGCAAATTTACGTATGCAGTGGTGCATTAAATATGGAACACAAGGCTGGTATAAGGCCTGGTTCACACCTATGCATTTTTAGTGCGTTTTTAGTTTTTCAGAAACACACTAGTCCATTTAACATGATTCGGTTTTGATGATATGGATTTAGTTCACATCTGTGCATTTTATGGAAAGGACCAGGGATTTTTTTCTGGTTTTTGGTTCCATAGACTTCAATGGATCAAAAATGTGTATTGAAATATGCTAAGTGCTAGTTCACACCAGATGCAGTTCCGTGCGCTTTTTTTTTTAACTTTTTATTGAAAAGATATATACAGAGTTACATAAATCTGGAACACTCAACATGAGCACAAAAACACAGGTAAATGGGTACATTCACAGTGTTCAAAAAGGTTTTAAAGTACAGGTACATCACATTACTCAATTTATCTAGCACAGCAGTCATGACAAAAAGAAAAAAAAAAGGAGACAGAAAATCGTCTAGCAAGACCTCAGTTTAACAATGCCAGAAGGGTTCATAACCCCATGGAAGATTCATTTATCCACTGGGTGTAGTAAAAGTGGAATTACACCAGGGATCCCACACTTTGTTGTACTTGTTCGGGCAACCCCTATGCTCATAGATCATTTTTTCATATGGTAGGACCAGCTGCAGCCATTGCGCTATAGTTGGAGGTATGGGCTGAATCCACTTAAGTGCTACTGCCTTACGTGCCATAAATAGTGTTTCCAGCAACATAGTCCTTGTATGTCTAGGCCACAACTCTTCATCCAAGACTCCCAGCAGACACACCAGCGGGCTGCATGGAACCGGCATTGACAGCACCGTGGATAAAATGTTCGTCACCTGCTGTCAATACCTGATATTCACCAAATATGACCATGTAGCTATATGAGTTCAATGATGTCACCAGCATCTCCACTCTTTTGTTATGTATGACTGCTGTTGGGCAGATTCCTCTGCTGCAGCTGATTGGGCCTGTGGCCCACTATCATTTGACAGCTTCCCGTGGGTTAGGCCAGAACCTTAGGCCCGGCCAATCAAATTGGACAAAGATTAAAACCCAGATGAAGACTGACCGAAGATGTCAGCAGCTGGCAGAGAGCTCTTGAACACTACATCGCTGGAATTGAGGTAAGTATAATTCTGCTTTAAGGAATTAGATGAACAAATGCATTAGAAAAGGCCCTACTATTACAATGTTTTGGCATCTGCTTAAAAAATGTGGAAAAAAAATTGTACTGCAGCCAAGTTTGCCTGGAAAGAAAAACAAATGAAGACAATGTCAAGATGATCGCTGTAACCTGTATTTAGAGGTAATAATAAATACCTGTTAGTGTTACAGATTTCATAGCATGAATGGACTTAGAATGAAAAAATATTACGTTTTCCTTAATAGATTTGCCTGGAAAGTGCCAATAGGCATAGAAGGGCAGTTGACCATGAATGTAAGCATGATTCGACCAACATGTTTTAAGGCCTTTACTGTCGGACTACCCCACAAACAGCCAAGTTAATACTCCTGTCATGTCAGAGAAGAGGAAAAGGGGATGTTTTCTATTGTTTGTCACTTATGTTCCCCTTATGAGTGATCAGTAGGCAGGTGTCAACCTGGACACGAAGACATAAGATCCTCACCTAGTCTGGCAGGCTAGAATGGACAGCGTGCTGAACAGTCCTTGCATATGTGGAACTTGTGACCCATAGACGATCCAGTGAAAGGCAAAAAAAATCTGGTGCAAATTTTCTATAACAAGGAAAAGAATCCTTAGACCATTGTATGAGGCAAAAGATATTATCTGTATACGTGTACACTTGCGCCAAAAAATAGGGATAGTGATTGTATTAACATATGTGGATTAAACTAAATGAAATTTATGGCCTGCTGCTGTAGGAACGTTTCCTGAATCAGGGAACCAGACATGTAGAATAAAAGGTAAACAGTGCTGGCTTACCCCCATTACCCTTATATATAACCCACAAAAAATATTTAATAGATACTTACATAAAACTTTACATTTATAAAGTGCTTACAGTGGATCAACGGTGCTATAATATATGCAATGCTCTAAATAATGTGCAAACAAGTCTCTTATTAAAGTGCTCAGTGCTCTTGGGAAGGTGATCACAGTGCATCCACTTGGTCACAAACTGGGGGTATAATGCACTCACCAGATGAGTGGGACTTGTTTACCTCATAGCAGGCAAGTCAAAACGGCTTGCAGGTCTCTCCCTCTGCTGTGGAGATTACTGGGTCCTTCTATCTCCGTAGAGCTTTCTGTTGATGTTACTTGCAAGGACGGGATCAGAAGAAAAAACTCCTCATGGTGTAATATTGTTTGTAGCGATTTATTACATACTTAAACACTTTAAAATTAATTGGGATTGGCAATAACAATGGTGGTGCTGTCAAAAGCTGCCTAGAATGCTTGACGGTGCTCCCTGCATGTTGGCAGCTTTTGACAACATCACCATTCTCAACGAAAAGCGTCAAGCCAGCTAACTTCCTTGTGTGTTATCACGGGCCCAGAGGGTGGAAATACATTACAAAGGACTGATATGAGCACACACCACCTCCTAGGACAAGGGATCATTTAAGTTTATACTGGGACATTGTTATTGCCAATCCCAATTCATTTTAAAGTTTAAAGTGTGTAAGTATGAAATAAACTGCTCCAAACAATACTACACCATGATGAGTTTTTTCTTCTGATTCCCTCTTTGCAAGTAACATCAACAGGAAGCTCTACGGAGATAGAAGGATCCACTAATCTCCAGAGCAGAGGGAGAGGTCCCCCCTAAGAGACCTGCAAGCCGTTTTGACTTGTCTGCTATAAGGTAAACAAGTCCAACTCATCTGGTGAGTGCATTATACCTCCGGTTTGTGACCAAGTGGATGCACTGTGATCCCCTTCCCAAGAGCACTGAGCACTTTAATAAGAGACATTTTTGCACATTATTTAGAGCATTGCACATATTATAGCACCTTTCATCCACTGTAAGCAAGCTATAAATGTAAAGTTTTATGTAAGTATCTATTAAATATTTGTTGAGGGTTATATATAAGGGTAATAGGGGTAAGCCAGCGCTGTTTACCATTTATTCTAAAGGATATTACTCTGCTACCATCCAGGGCAGCAAGCAAGACATAGCCTGAGGTCAAAACAAAGTAACTCATTTTTACTGATGTTCCTCTTTAAATGTCAGATATATTAACAATACATTCAAATATTCAAGTTAAGATTATAGGTTATATAAGAAATTGCCATGAGCGCACTTACACAGTTTTTACTGGTATGGGTGCTGAGTGATGAGTTACAGACTCTTAGTTTCATTTCTGATTCAGTTGATTATGATTCTCGCAGTCTCATTTTAATCCATAAATGTTTAGAGGCAGTAAAACTACAGCTGAGATTGGCATTAGATAAATGGATGCTAATTGTAATTGTAATTGATGAGCAACTGATGACACATTCCTTGAGTTTATCATTATGAGCTTTCACATTCTGTCTCAGCCCAGCCAAGAATCCATCTTTTCGACAAGTATTACTCTGCAATGTGTGAAAGATACAAATGATTAGGGACTTCACCTTTTATATGCTTGAAAAATATCAGGCTGTTTGCCTTGTTAGACCTATATACCACTGTGGCATGTTTAAGAAGCCGTGGTTATAGATTGTGATGAACTGCCTGAAATAGGTGGGTACATCAGCATATAAGGAAATACATTAATATGTTGTAACAATGATAGCAGCCTTACTTCCCTTGCCACACAACAATTAAAACTGAACCCCAGGCAAATAAATAAAAAGTACCTTTGTCTAGCAGGTTTTGTTTTTTCTTTTGTTTTTTTTGGGTACCTGGGGATACAACCGCTTTAATGGGTTCTGGTATTCCCAGTAATTGGTACAGTTAATAGTACAGCATGCAAAGACATTTTATACAGTTGTGTGCTTCCAACCCTGTTGCAACAGTTTGGGGAAAACCCTTTTTTGTTTCAGTATGACTGTGCCTCTGTGCACAAAGCTATGTTCTTAACTACATGCTTTAAAGGGCTTGTTGCTGAGGAACTCCAGTGGCCTGTATAATAAGAGTGCTAATCTTCTGCCCTCTTGAACACTTCTGGGATGAAATAAAATGCCTAATGTGGGCACACATGCTCTGGGCCAATGGGCTATACACACTGGCACCAATGAGAAGATCAGTATGATGGAAGGTCTTCAGAAATGTAGAAATGATTACACAAGGCTGGGAGATGGAGCAACTGAAAGGAGTATGTGGGAGTGTGTAAAACTAGCAGCATTAGGCAGAAGTGTACTATGTGAGACTAGATGGCAGGGAGGAATGTGCAGTGAGAAGAAGAGCGAGTACTGTGTAACATCATAAATTTGAGCTTGTGAAACCATAATAATGTAGAGAAGAAATCCAGGCAAGACAGAGATACAATGTAACACTGTGAATTAATGAATAGTGGTAGCAAAAGATGAGCTCAGTGTTTAGTCTGATTTAAGATCGGATCGAACACTGGCTGTTCAGACTTTCATATAAATGCCAAATGTTTAAGGTGTCCAGCATGTACGAATGTGACAGCTTCTGGGTGTCAATAGTTGCTAAAGAAGAAGTGGGTGCTTGCACTTTCACTTACATAGCCTAGCCAAGAATCCCCCTCTTCCTTTATGTGTGCGTGGTGAGTCGTCGTCGTTTTTTGGCAAGTTGGCGGCATTGTGATTGATGATGTAATGACATTTTTTGGGATTTTTTTTTAACATAGGACATTCCAAACCTTCGGTTTGGGTCTTTATTTTCAGGTGACAACTTTTTTTCTCATGAAAGCGTAAAGGTCACTGGGGGCGTGGGGAATCTGGCAGCCACTTTATTATTAAAGTGACTGTAAAGTCTCTTTTTTTTTCTATAAAAATAACAAACATGTTATACCTACCTGCTCTGTTGCAGGGGATTTGCACAGAGAAGCCCGGATCCTCCTCTTCTCGGGTCCCTCTTCTATGCTCCTGGCCCCTCCCTCCTGTTGAGTGCCCCCACAGCAAACAGCTTGCTATGGGGGCACCCAAGCTGAGCTGCAACTCCCTGTGTCCATTCAGACATAAAGCTGTGGTTTGGCCCGGTCCCCTCTCTCTCCTGATTGGCTAACTGACTTTGATTGACAGCAGCAGGAGACAATGACGCTGCTGCTGTGTCTCAGTCAATCAGGAGGGAGAGTCCCGGATGGCTGATACACTCTTGGACATCACTGGAGAGAGATGGGGCTCCAGTAAGTATTAAGGGGGCTGAGGGAGGCTGCTGCACACAGAAGGCTTTTTATCTTAATACATATAATGCATTAAGATAAAAAGCCTTCTGATTTTACAACCCCTTTAAAAGGGGCTTCCAGATTCTGATAAGCCCCCACCCGTAGACTCTTATAACCACTGGCCAGGATTGTGGGGAGGATGCCCTTTTCCTCATCAACATGGGGACAAGGTACATGTTAGGTCACGTGACTGGTATGGTTCAGGAGGTGGGCGGGCACACACTTGTCCCCCTGTTTCATGGCCAGCCAGGTTAAATGTTTGCTTTAAGGGTCTGAAATGAATTCTTAGGGGGAGCCTCACAAATCAAACTCAAGGGGTCTGGTATGCATTTTGGGGAGGGAATTATGCATTTTTTTCATTCTTGCTGTAATTCTGCCCATGATTCCCATAATTGTGTGGCAATCACAACAAAATGTGCATTTAAAAATTAGGGTAAGCTTATCCCCTAAAAAGGAGCAGGGCAACAAATGCATACAGAGCAGCCCATTAAAGTGGGTAACACGCGGAAACACGTGTAAATCTAATTTTCAGAATCCCAAGTGGGAACGCTTGTTCCCGCAACATATTATCTGTACACAGTATAAGAGACCTCGGATGGAGAGGAACACAATGAGGCCAGCATAGAAATCCAGAGAACTGAGCCCAGCCAGTAATAAACCAATACTTTTAGAGAAAAGCCAGCATCACCTGTCTGATGCTGGTAAGTTCCTAGATATTCACATCTCCATAGCCCTTCAGCAAAGCGCATATTTTAACCATCAAGCTCCTCGCACATCTTGTGTATTACCTAACAGCAAATAATTTACACCAGTAATCTATTCAAAGAACACCCACATCCCTGGCTTAGCCCCCACAGTGTCATATTCGCTCTATGGGATCAATTGCTATAAGGGTTTTTTTATGTTCTTGTACACATACATAACCACTTGATAACATCCTATTGGACGAAACGCATCGGAAGGAGACACTAGTGCTGACGTCAGGCCCCTGTCCGATACCAGGTTGGCAGTGGGACCCATTGTCATATGTTTTTATGATTCATTTTATTTTGGCTTTTAACCTACAAATCCAATAAACACTGTACTATGGAGACTTCATCTGGCTCCCGGTGAGCTTTATTTTACTACAGCTACATCTGGATGGTGCAAGTTGCTGAATAGCCTTCTTCACAACAGTTGGCAGATCTACACTGAAGTCTGTGTTTGTTGCTGTAACGGCAGCTAGCTTTTCCAGTGAGTGTCCATTCCACAGGTGTTAGAGGTGGGTTGGAAACCTTTGCATAACATGCTGTCAATCCTAGCACCCTCTTACACCCTTGCAGAAAAACTGTAAATACTTTCTTTTTTTTTTTTGTTGTTTCTTTGCTTTCTAAATCCTTGCCTAGGTGTCTGGGCTCCATGGATTAATAAGTATTCTTCTTTTGGTTTATAAGCAAGGATAATTTGGAAACATTTGTCAAATTTTATGTAGGACACCTAGGTGAAAATTCATCTTTAAGTAACAAAGAAAATTGTTGTGGAATTGGCCTGTTCTATGTTTCTTAATAATCGGCCTCTTCTATATACGCAATTTGCTGATTATTAGTTACTTGACCAAATTTCACTTGCCATTTTTCTCCTTTAACTGCTACAGAAAAAAATGTCTTAGTATATTATTATGGTTTATATCTAAATTGCTGTAATTTAGCTGTTTTCGAAGATGTAAGTGCATTGCTCGTTTTTAGAAAAAAGGTAGATCCAACTCTAATCTCTGTAGCTCAATTTAAAATTATATATTTTTAATTAAATCTACTCCATTGTATGCCAATATAACCTTATTTATTGAAATGACAGATAAGCATCTGACCTATTTTCCAATCAAATTCTGATAGCTTGCATTTTTTTTTTCTTGCAAGTTTGTGAGGTGAACTCAGCCACAGTGCTAATTTATTGCAATTGATTCTCTGTTTAAGCTTAATGGCATTTAGGCATTAAGTGAATGAAACAACTGATTTACACATTTGTTAAATTGCTTTATCATCAGCAAACTGTAGGGATGGTATAGATTATACAGACATATGTAAAACTAAAAAGATTTGTGCAGGGGACTTTATCGTGTGCAGCACTTTACAGTGCTTTGTAAGAACTTGTATAAAGTAATTTTACTTTGGGAAAAATGCAGGAATTT
>BLSH010039733.1:795663-810874 GCA_018402905.1 Glandirana rugosa
TGTATCTTGTCCGGTTAAGGTGTTGTTAAAAGAAACAATGAATTTCTACTTAAAAGTGGATCCACAGGATGTATTTTAAACTGTTTATGAAGGTTTAATAGGAACGAATATTTGGTTTTCTTCTTATGAATAATTAGGTACCTCGGGTCTGTGGATCCGTTCCTAAATCTTTCGTTTCTTTGTTGTTTTTTTTTTTCTTTCATAAATGTCAAAAAGACGTTCCCACATTCTCCCACGATCCTAACTGTCGTACAATACGTTTCCAAAGGTTGGGTGGAGATTGTGGACACCTTACCTGTGAGTGACCTTTTCGCCATTCCACAGGTGTTAGAGGTGGGTTGGAAACCTTTGCATAACATGCTGTCAATCCTAGCACCCTCTTACACCCTTGCAGAAAAACTGTAAATACTTTCTTTTTTTTTTTGTTGTTTCTTTGCTTTCTAAATCCTTGCCTAGGTGTCTGGGCTCCATGGATTAATAAGTATTCTTCTTTTGGTTTATAAGCAAGGATAATTTGGAAGTATTTGTCAAATTTTATGTAGGACACCTAGGTGAAAATTCATCTTTAAGTAACAAAGAAAATTGTTGTGGAATTGGCCTGTTCTATGTTCCTTAATAATCGGCCTCTTCTATATACGCAATTTGCTGATTATTAGTTACTTGACCAAATTTCACTTGCCATTTTTCTCCTTTAACTGCTACAGAAAAAAATGTCTTAGTATATTATTATGGTTTATATCTAAATTGCTGTAATTTAGCTGTTTTCGAAGATGTAAGTGCATTGCTCGTTTTTAGAAAAAAAGGTAGATCCAACTCTAATCTCTGTAGCTCAATTTAAAATTATATATTTTTAATTAAATCTACTCCATTGTATGCCAATATAACCTTATTTATTGAAATGACAGATAAGCATCTGACCTATTTTCCAATCAAATTCTGATAGCTTGCATTTTTTTTTTCTTGCAAGTTTGTGAGGTGAACTCAGCCACAGTGCTAATTTATTGCAATTGATTCTCTGTTTAAGCTTAATGGCATTTAGGCATTAAGTGAATGAAACAACTGATTTACACATTTGTTAAATTGCTTTATCATCAGCAAACTGTAGGGATGGTATAGATTATACAGACATATGTAAAACTAAAAAGATTTGTGCAGGGGACTTTATCGTGTGCAGCACTTTACAGTGCTTTGTAAGAACTTGTATAAAGTAATTTTACTTTGGGAAAAATGCAGGAATTTCCCAGAAAATACTTGCTAACAGTTCTAATTATTCTGGATGTGCCACCACTTCAAAAACAGACAAGTAAAGCTTCAATTCTACCTCCAGGACATTCAGGAGGATTTTAAGTGGAGCATTAGGCCCCATTCACACGGGCTGTCCATTT
The DNA here is from genome assembly GCA_018402905.1 of Glandirana rugosa. Lineage (NCBI taxonomy): Eukaryota > Metazoa > Chordata > Amphibia > Anura > Ranidae > Glandirana > Glandirana rugosa. The sequence goes on from BLSH010039733.1 coordinate 797,049, forward strand.
TTCAGGCGGACCTGATCTGACCCTCCACTCTCTGATATGGTGCCACGGATGTCAGCGGACACATGTCTGCTGCCACCTGCCGCCATTCGATTTGATCTGATTTTGTCCACCAAAAACAGATGGATGGTGGTTCTAGTCTCTCTCTGCAGAGAGATGCCCCGCTGAGCAAGCAGATTCCACTTAGCGGAGGCGCCCGTGTGAAAAAGGCCTTACTCTTTTATTCCACATTAACTACTTTTAATCCTTATGCTGCTAGCATAAGTTCCTAGATAAGAAGGAATATTATATTTACTAGTTTTAAACTTTTTATTTAAATTTTTTCAGATTTTCCTGTTTTGTGGCCTAGGACAAAGTTGTATAATGCATCTTAGGAGTCTTCATGGACAGTTTATTCCTTTTATCTAAAGGAGGGCTTTCTTAGTTAAGCAAACCCTCCTCTCTGCATGCCTGAGCTAAGGGTAAATGGATTTCAGGAAGTAAGTGCTACACAATCACCTGTCCTTACTCAAGATGGCTGCTGCTATAAATGCCAGGGAGTGTTTTTTTCAAAGTGATTTCTTAACAAAATAAAGCATGGAGGCATGGATAGATAGGTGAGTTTTCTTTGAATATGAAAACAGAATGAAATATTGTTTTAGGTTTGTCGTGCTCAGATACAGTTATGCTCTGCTTTAACACCCACTTTGTTTATAGTCAGTAAGATAAAACAGAGTATTAACTTAATCCAGGGTTCCACCATTTTCCTCCCCTTTCTGGTTTTGATGACCAGTTCTCCAAAACTGCTTTCCTTACTGGTCAACAACTGGTCTTGTGACCAACCCTCTCATCTACAGAATGTCAGTACATACAATGCAGCACCAGCAATGGCACTTTGTTGTATTTGACAATGTAGGAGTGTTTGCCCACATTCGAATTCTGGAGAAAAAACTATCCTGCTGTCCCAGGACCATGGATTATGACAAGTAAACCTTTGTGATCTCATCCGCTAGGCAAAACAATCATTATATCCTTCATCAGCTTGAATAATTATGTGAGAATGCCCAGATCTTCGCATTCAACTCATACAGTCCTTATAATAGCCCTATAATCATATATATTTTTCATGTTAAAGTGTTAGTCACCCAAAAAAAGCAATAATAACAACACAGTGCTTGTGCTGTGTAAATTTGGCCCTTTGTATCATAAAAAATAGCTGGTTAATCCTGCCTGGTTCTGTCCTCTCCCTGTAAACTGACCACAGTTTATCATGGCTGCTGAACTCTGACACCGTGGTCAGTTTACATGCCTCCATCATCCGCAGCTCCCCCCGTTCCTCTCTCCCCCCCGCCTGTCAGCTCACACCAGGGCCTGCCCCTCCCCTCCTGCTGCTGAAATAACTATCATTTTCAGACAATCCCCTGTGTTAGATAATGCAATGTATCCACTCTATGTCCTTTTGTAAAAAAAATGCTGTTGTATACTATGTTTCAGAGTGCCACCTGGCGCTCACGTGACCTCCCGACTCTCTTCTCCTCTCCTCTCTTCTCCTCTCCTCTCTTCTCATCTCCTCTCTTCTCCTCTCCTCTCTTCTCCTCTCCTCTCCTCTCTTCCCCTCCTCTCGACTGACGTCACTGGGGAATTCTCAGCCCTTCCTGCTTTAGTTTGTCAGATCAGGAGAGGAAATGGCGGGCAGTCACGTGAGCGCAGAGCGACGCTGTGAAGTAAGGTATATGTCACAGATCAGCTGCAAAGCTGATCTGTGTCTTACTGTTTGCATAAGGTTTTTACCTTTTGCTGCTGTAGGTCTGCTGGCACCTGTTTTTCCAAAAGCTTGTGCTCTGCTCTTGCTGCACTGACTTAGCAGCTATGGCTGTCGCCAGCTTCACCTGATGGTTAATATACCTTCCTTCCTGCTGCTTCCTGTCCAGCCTCCCATGTTTCTCCCTATTTAAATTCCACTCATACCAGTTTCTGGTTGCTTGAGCAACACTTGTTCCTGAGCCCCTTTCCTAACCTGACTTCTAGTGGACTGATCTCTTGTGATCTCTTGTGTACCAACTTGGTAAGTTCTCCTGATTACATTTGTCTGCTGCCCACCCTGATCTTGGCTCGTTATCTGGCTCCCCTCATTCCCCCTAGTTTCTTCTCTCCCTCATTTTTGAGCTCGTTATCTGGCTCCCCTATTGCTCCATCCATCCATCTGTGCCTGCACTGTGTCTTCAGGTACTCTCCCTGTGAGCAGGGTGAACCTGGGGGTCGTGACCTGGGGTCAGCATGCAGCTAAGTCCAAACTCCCATGAGGGGATCCCTGGTAGAATACCTGCTGGCCCTTAGATTCCATGCCCTGGGGGATCCTGTGTCACTTGCTTGCCTGTGGGCTCACACCAGTGGCATTGTGACAGTATACAGGGGCATTTTTTTAATAAAGCACATACAGTGGAGACATTGCATTATCTAACACAGGGATTGCCTGCAAATGATAAAGTGGGTTTACAACCAATTTAAGCACGTGCATGCTAAGTAATGTCAGTGTAAAATGTACAGGTTTTTAACCTCTTGCTGCCTGCATAACATTCCAGATAGTAAGCAATCGTGCTGCAAGTTTGAAAATGACTTGCTAAGCTATCACTAGATGTGCCATGCTTCACAAGTGTGTTGCACAATTGCAGCAAGTCTGCATTGCATGACTCCAGATGAACTTTATTTGCAAGTCTGCTGCAAGTTTTGGTTCAGTTATGTTGTGCAATAATCACCCCACCACAGGGGTCACTGTAGCTGAATTTTCATGCTGTAGACTTGCAGAGCTCTTGCTGAAGACTCACCACTGCAACTTTGCTCTTGCTAGAGGTTTGCCATGCAGATTTGCTACAAATTGGAAAAGTGCCAACTAGAACTTGTGCTCCAAGTGCTCTGCAAGTGTACAATTTGCCAGGGAAAAGTTAAGAGATTTACAATTCAACACTGCCACAAATTTGTAGAAAGGTATCCTTGCTATCTGGGATGGTATGTCTGGTGGCAAAAGGGTGGACTTTAACACCCACACACCTCACTTATGTGTCACTGGGCAGCCAATGTTTCTGTGCTGAGAGCGCACTTGCTGCTTGCTTCAAGCACAGAGACTGAGTTCTTGGTCCCCATTTACAATTGGTAGCCGGTGGAACTGGCTCCCGATCCTGTGACCACTGTGACAGCCCATCACAGTGATCACATTATAGCTAATGCTTCCTGGCCCCCAGGCATGCAGAACTATTAAAAGGACGTCAGGGCTGGGCAGGAAGGGGTTCATGCCTCTCAGATCATAGTTGTATCTTTCATAATGTCTTCACCTGTTTTCCTCTCTGGAAGGACAGTGTCAGCTTTGATCAGACATCAACCAAGGTCATCTACTTCCTGAACAGAGACACTTTCAATTCTGGTGTCTGTGCAGTTCTTTGTTGTGTTCCTAAAAGCCTGACATAGATTAGTACAATACTGCACCCTCTTTCTCAAAGTTTCAGTGTTGCAGCTTGATCAATGGATAGGGGATTCTGAAGAAACATATCCTTCTGGCTGCAGTATGCAGTAGACTTGATAACATCATCTCAGCCTAGACAGTCCCTTGGGACTGGCATTCAAGGACTTGTTTTGTAAGTCCAGCTCTAACTCTTCTTTGCTTTGGGTAAGGCAAAAAAGAGTTAGGCCTAGGACACACGATCAGAAATATACCGCTTTCGAGAGCCAATCCGGACAGGTCGTGTAAATTTATCCAAAGGGACAGGCGTGAAAATTTTTCTCATAGGATACCAGATCGTATGATTTTTGTTTAACCACTTCAATACCAGGCACTTACCCCCCTTCCCGCCCAGACCAATTTTCAGCTTTCAGCGCTGTTGCATTTTGAATGACGATTGCGCGGTCGTGTGACGCTGTACCCAAACAAAGTTTTCATCCTTTTTTTCCCTCACAAATAGAGCTTTCTTTTGGTGGTATTTGATCACCTCTGGGGTTTTTATTTTTTGTGCTACAAATAAAAAAGTCTGAACATTTTGAAAAAAAAAGTTTTCCTCTGTTTCTTACATAGTTACATAGTTAGTCAGGTTGAAAAAAGACACAAGTCCATCCAGTTCAACAAAAAAACAAAACAAAAAACATATATATATATATATATATATATATATATATATACAACCAAATAATCCCATATACAATCCTTCACCCACAGTTGATCCAGAGGAAGGCAAAAAACCCCAGCAAAGCGTGATCCAATTTGCTATAACTGGGGAAAAAATTCCTTCCTGATTCCCAGAGAGGCAATCGGATTCACCCTGGATCAACTTTACCTTAAAATGTTAGTACCCAGTTATATTATTTACATTAAGGAAAGAATCCAGGCCTTTTTTAAAGCAATCAACCGTGCTGGCCAAAACCACCTCTGGAGGGAGTCTATTCCACATTTTCACAGCTCTTACTGTGAAGAAACCTTTCCGTATTTGTAGATAAAATCTTTTTTCCTCTAGACGTAAAGAGTGCCCCCTTGTCCTTTGTGATGACCTTAAAGTAAATAACTCAACACCAAGTTCACTATATGGACCACTTATATACTTTTACATGTTGATCATATCCCCCCTTGATCTCCTCTTCTGTTTCTGTCACAAAACTTTGTAAATAAGTAATTTTCTCCATCACTGACAGGCACTGATAATGCAGTACTGATTGGCACTGATGATGAGGCACATATATGCAGCACTGATAGGCTGCAATGATAAGCACCACTGATGGGCACTGACAGGTGGCACTGGTAAGCGGCACTGATGGGCACTTATAATGCGGCACTGATGGGCACTGATAGGTGGCACTGGGCACTGATAGGTGGCACTGATGGGAGTCACTGATAGGTGGCACTGGTGGGCACTGATAGGTGGCAATATCAGCTTGCAATGTAAGGTGGACATTCCCTGGTGGTCCTGGGTGGCATCTGAAATTGGCACTGAGTTCCACCCATGTATGGCATTGTGCCCCTTACCTAGTGGTCTAGTATATGCTCCCTGGTGGTCCTGGGTGGGCTCCCCCTGGTGGTCCCTAGGCAGGTTCCCTGGTGGTCCTGAGTGGCGATCCCAGGAGGGGCTGCACTGATAAACAATCAGTGCAGATCCACCCTGTCAAGAGAGCCGCCGATCGGCTTTCCTCTATTCGCGCCTGCAGACACGAGTAGAGGAAAAGCCGATAAATGGCTTTTCCTGTTTACACTGTGACCAGCCATGATTGGTCACGGTTGATCACGTGATAAAGAGCTTCCGATGACTGAAACACCGCACCACCGATCGCCGTGATGCGCACCCCCACGGGCGTGCAATCGCGGGTTATCCTGTAAGACATCAATAGACATCCGGTCGGGATAACTAAACCACTGCCCGGCCTTTTGTCTATAGGCCAGGTGGGAAGTGGTTAATCAGTACAGTTTTTGTCTCAAAATACAATACAAATACATTACAATATATAATTTTTATTCCGTTGTACGAGAGACTAGCATGTAAAAAAAAACAGACGATCATTCGTCTGATAATCTCACCATGTGTACCAGGCTTTAGGATCTCTCTCTACAGGTTTCTAATACCAAATTATTCAGTTTTGTAAATGTAGCAGTTCAGCTTCTTCTTGAGATGAGTATAGTTTAAAGGATAAGTTTACCTTTGGGAACATGTTACATGATCCACCCCTTTTAGGGGGGAGCATGTGACATGTCCTCAATGCTGCAGCCACTGCCTGATTCCCCCCCCCCGTGACAGCATTAAGGGGAGAAGTTCCCTGTAATAGTTGTCACTTTTTGAAATCTGCGCTGCCATGTGGGGCTCCGCCCACATGGTCTCATCATTCATTCGCACAGCTCTGTGTGTGGATGAACTACAAGCCCAAGACTCCTTTGTGGCTGCTCCGCGGTAGTTCATTGATTATTCTTCCTGTCAGATTATAACTGTTTGCCCATATAGAATTTTTTTTACACAGATAAACTGGCAGATTTGCTGGAGACCTGCATGGCACCAGCAATCTGCTGATCGCTGGTGGAACGCTTTACAAGCTCTAAGGCCTCATGCACACAGGACATTTTTTGACTGTTTTACAGCAGCTGTTTTTAGCTGGAGACGTTTTTTTCTACAGTCAGTAAACCCTCCGTCATGTTATCCTATTTGTTCATGCAAACATAGGCTGTTATCAACTGTTTTTAGCAGTGACGTTTTTGAGCTGTAAAAAAAACCCAGGACCAGAGGGTTCCGAGAGACGTCTTTCAGCTGTAAAAACATCCAAACGTTCAGAAATGTCGATCCCCAACGTTTTGGGCGTTTTAGACCAATTGAAAAAAAAAACGCTGGCCCTTTAAAAATGCAAAACAACGGCGGTAATATAATGCTGGTAAAAGCTGAAAAAATCACTACTGACGTTTTTTGGACCTTTTTTTAACCACTTCAGCCCCGGAAGGATTTCCAGCTTTAGGACCGGAGCCCTTTTTGCGATTCGGCAATGCATCGCTTTAACTGAAAATTGTGCGGTCGTGCGACGTTGTACCCAAACGAAATTTGCGTCCTTTTTTTCCCACAAATAGAGCTTTCTTTTGATGGTATTTGATCACCGCTGCATCATTTCTGATCGCCGCTATAAACAAAAGAAGAGCGACAATTTTGCAAAAAAACTCAAATTTCTTACTTTTTGCTAAAATACAAATCCAAAAAAAAAAAAAAAAAAACATTTTTTTTCATCGGTTTTGGCCGATTTATATTCTTTCTCATATTTGTGATAAAACAAATCGCAATCGTCGTTTATTAATTGGTTTGCGCAAAAGTGGTCGCGTTTACGGATGATGAGAATTAATTTTTGGGGTTTTTATTTTTTTTTATTTTTTACTATTAATGGCGGCGATCTGTGATTTTTAGTGGTACTGCGATATTTCAGCGGACATCTCGGACCATTTTGACACTTTTTTGGGACCATTGGCATTTATACAGCGATCAGTGCTATAAAAATGCACTGATTACTGTGTAAATGCCATTGGCAGTGAAGGGGTTAACCTTCACTGGCGCTCTAAGGGTTAACTATGTTCCCTGGGCGTGATCTAACTGTGGGGGGACTGCCCTAGCTGGGGAAGGGAAGTGGTCACAGCCTTCGTATACAGGAAGGCTGTGATCACAGCCCTTCCCCCTTCACTGAACGGAGGTCCGTGTTTACATACACGGACCTCTGTTCTTTCACTCCGGGGGGGCATCGCGGGTGGCCGGCGGAGATCGACTCCGCCGCACCCCCTCCCTGGCCCTCCCCAGACACAGTGAGCATGCGGACGCGCCTCCGGCGGCGCGCGCTCACTGTGCGTGATCTGGTGGCCGCCGTCATATGACGGTGATTCGCCTTACAGAGCCACTTTGCCGCCGTCAAATGCCGATCGGAGGTCCTGTGTGCATGAAGCCTAAAAAAAAAAAAATGCACTTTTTTTTTTACCTGCAAATAAATGTTAATTTACTATTTTTTTTTCTAAAAAGTGAACTTATCCTTTAAGCTTTTTTATATCATACTTGGTTGTTGACGCATGTTGTTTGAAATAATACAATCACTTTCATTAATGTGAAGAGAATATATATTTCTTTGTGTGCTATATATTACTATTGAGCTAATGAACACATCTTTGGAGCAACAGTATTTTACGACAAATCCAATATATTGGGAAACATCTGTGTGACTATAACATCAAACTAATGTCTCACTTAATGAAATAAGTTTTCCAATTATGGCTTTGCTGTCACCAAATTACAATCATTACTTTATCTAATCTCTTTACCTTTGGCAAACAAGCAACTTAAGAATATATAGGAATTTTTATTGTTCAAAGCTTTTGCTCTCCTTATTAATCTATTTAGCAATTGAATAGCTATTTAGGATGGGGCTGGCTGTGTTTTTAATAAGATCAACAAGAAAACATTGTAGAAAGATGCTTCAAATTGGAAAGTTTCAGATATTGCTAAACCATGAGAAATGGGAAAACTTGTGCTGCAAAGATGTGGAAATTCCATATATGGCGCAAAGTTTATTAGCAAAAACATCCCTGGTGGACTTTGGATTGACGATCACACTAATGGGCTTTGTAACTTCAGCATTTCAAAGAGAGAGGCTGATTTTTGCAGTAATAACCTTTTCAAAAGGAACTCCTTCTCCCGAAGAGTGATGGACGATATCACACTGTTCCTCACAGCAGGCATTTAAATGTGTTAAATTGAAATGTAGACATCCAAGAACAGGACTTGATGTCTGTGGACTGTGCTGGAAGCACTTTTGCATTTTTTTTTCTTTGTACACAACTTTCATGTTGTGAAATGACTTGTTCTTTTTAATTGCTTAAATGTTTTCTTTACATTACCAGAAGATTAATGACCACTTTCCGAAACCTGTCTGTATTTTGGACTCAATCCGAAGAGTCACACAGTGCTGTGATCCCACTTCCTATCCTGTTCTATATAGTATGCGAAGTGTAAGAGGGAGGGCTGGTTACGTTTGGCTAAGGTGGTCTATTTTCCTTGTGTTAAACATTGGAAGAAAAGAGATTTTTGGATCAGCGAATCAACTTTTGTCATTCCTCAAGTAACATAGTTTGCAGCATTAGGGTTATGTAAAAGGATCTAACCTTTCCCCTGACCAAGCCTGCATTTGTCTCTCAACATTGTTGCTTTGCAATCCTTATTTTCCAAAGTGAAGCTACTATATTGTTTAATTCATGTAACAGGGATGGGTGAGGCCAGCTGCCAATTACTTTTCTTCCTATCCATCCAGAGCATGCAATGTTTTTTTTATTAAAGAGCAGTCACATGAAAAATTGAATGCAGAATGAGTCGTGATGGGCAGGGCTGCATAATGAGTAGTGATGGGCAGGGCTGCATAATGAGTAGTGATGGGCAGGGCTGCAGAATGAGTAGTGATGGGCAGGGCTGCAGAATGAGTAGTGATGGGCAGGGCTGCATAATGAGTAGTGATGGGCAGGGCTGCAGAATGAGTAGTGATGGGCAGGGCTGCAGAATCACGTGACCACAGGAGGTTCACTTGAGCTCAGCAGAACTGATTTGTAGGCTCCGTTCACATCTAGGCATTTTTGGGTGGTTTTCTACTTTAAGCCTCAGCTCTAAAAACGCCCAACAAGGCAATTTCCATTAATTTCAATGTTCACATTTGAGCGTTTTGTCGCCTTAAGCAAAAGGCCAGTGGCTCAAAAAAGTATACAAGCTTCTTTTTTGGCAGATTACAAGCGTTTTACTGCTTTTCATTGGTGTCTTGTCAACTTCAAAATGCCTGTACAAAAACTCTGCAAAAACGCCCAAAAAATGCCCTAAAAACGCCTGTAAAATAGCATGCTAATGGAGCCTTAAACCTCATACACACTATACAACTTTTGTTTACCAAAACCATGTTTTGCAAGGGCCTGCCTAATTGGACACAAATTGAAACTCTTTAGGTTTGACCTCCTATTATATTTACAGAAAATTGTATAGTGTGTATCCAGCTTTAGTGTCAATTTCTGTTTAACATTTTTACCACCAATATATGTGGGTAGAAAGAGTACTGTGATAGAAGGAGAGCATTCGTTTGCATAAGCTTCTCTGAATGTACTCTCAGCTTACTTGGCACCAAGAATGGGAAGCATAACTTTAAGGGAGATTTCTTTTTTTTTTGTTCTATTGAAAATCATTATCTGCTTTTGCTGTTCTTGTGCTGTGACATAGGTCTTTCCTTGTGCACACAAATAAAAACATGCATAACTTTTTCTGGACTGATCACTGCGGATTTAGATATCTCTAGCAGTACATCATTGGGTTTGGTAGGCTGTAGGTAAAGTGAGGGAGTGGGGCACCAATTTATTTTTCCATGGCAAGCATGGGTTATTTTTTTAATCCTACATAATAGTGTGGTTTGGTAATGATGTCACATGCACTATTGATTCATGTGTGAATTTTCATTGTAATGTTATTAGCTACAGAAAACATAACAATAAAGAGTGAGGGTCATACCTAGAGGTAGACCGAGATGGGTTTTTCTCTGGCCAATGCCGATATCTCGAAATCGGGGCAGCCGATGGCCGATTATATGATGCCGATTCTTTTGGGCCAATATGTTCGGCCAATTTTTCTTTTTTTTCCCCTTCATCTCATAAAATCTAACACAGTCACCTTGAAGTCTCGTTCAAATCGCCTAGCAAAGTTGCCCCTGAAGTCAGATCGCCTATGTGTGAACTGGCCCTTAGTAATAAGAAGTGATACAGAAAATTGCTTAAATTAAACATTTATTAAACAACACAACAAGCCTCTAATCAGTGCACTTGTATGTATAATTTAAATAAATTTAAATATTAAATACACAAAAACAGGTAATCAAAACTTTTGGACGAAAAAAAAAGTGGGCTAACTTTACTGTTTATTTTTTTTTTTTAATTCACTATAGCAGGGATATGAAATTAGTGGACCTCCAGCTGTTGCAGAACTACAAGTCCCATGAGGCATAGCAAGACTCTGACATCCACAAGCATGACACTAAAAGGCAAAGGCATGGTGGGACTTGTAGTTTTGCAACAGCTGGAGGTCCGCTAATTGCATATCCCTGCACTAAAGTGTATTTTTTCCCAAAAAATTTTGTTTGAAAGACCGCTGCGTAAACACCACGTGACATAAAATTCTACAAAAACCGCCATTTTATTCTCTAGGGTCTCTGCTAAAAAATATATATATGTTTGGGGGTTCTAAGTGATTTTCTAGCAGAAAATACAGATTTTTATACTTGTAAGCAACACATGTCAGAAAAGATTTAGGCTTTAAATGGTTAAACTGAACTCTTCTACACACCACAGTTCATTCCTTTGAACAGAAACATTGTATCTCTTTGCTTCTTTTATCAGCGATGTTCTCGGACTTGGCAGGCTGCCCGGATATTTGTCTTTCTTGTTCTATAGGAGTGACTCAAGTCACTCCGACTTAGAAAAAGATTCCTTCAGGCGACTTGCATTGACTTCTATTACATAGAAGTAAACCAGCCTTTAGTGCATAAATAATCGGCCTAATTTGCAGCACAATCGGCCGATGCCGATTAATTAAAATATGCCAAAAATCGGCCCGATATATCGGTCTACCTCTAGTCATGCCAGATGGGCAATTTTTTCGCAGCTACTCTCTTTTTTTTTTTTATTTGTCTGCAACAAGCTAAATATTGTCAATCACTCTGCGTTCACCTCTATGGCTCAACTACTATTTGTTGGAGGAGAATGATTGGTAGCAGTGAATGCTAACATAATGATGTAGCACAAGTTTGACCTGCAGCTTTTACAAAAGGTTTCTTAGCGACAAATCATCATCAACTTTAGCTATTACTTTGCTAGCTACAAATGTATGTTAATTGTTGGCAATAGTGATTTGGAGAATAGTTCTTTTTAAATTTGGTTGTATGTTTGGGGTCATTATCCTGCTGCAGAATGAATTTATTTAATTATATTTATTTAATGATCATTTGCCTACATGCTGGATAAATATTTGCCTACACTTTTCAGCATTGAGGAAACCATAAATTCTGATCAAATCCCAAAATCCTTGTGCAGAAACGCTTCCCAACCTCCACCATATTTCACTTTTACCCGTAGACACTTATCCTTGTACTCCTCTCCAGGCACCCCCTTCTGTTACAGCCAGATATTTCAAATTTAGAGCACCTGCTGCCATTTTTCAGCACACAGAATCTTGTGTTTTCTTGCATAGGCAAGTCGCTTGCCATTGTTTCCATTGTTGCAGACCAGATTTCTCCAGACTATAAATGGGTGAGCTAGGATCACATTGGTTTCTGCCATGTCTGAGCAAGCTTGTTGTAAAATCCAATGACTGTGGAAGGGTAGACCCCTTTCTGATATCCCAGGTTTGCTGACTGTGGGCTTCCTCATCGCACATTATGATATGGTGGTCTAGTGGGAATGGCGGGAATAAATACAGAATACAGCAGAAGCTGTGTAACTAAATTGTTGCCAGAAAGGCTAACGCCGTACTGAGAGAAAACGTGTCATTGTTGGACCCTTTGTGGAAGGACTACTTGCCTAATTTTTACTGTCTTTGATATTTTTTTAGAATAGGGACAGGGTGTGCAAGCAGGAAAGTGCCAAAAAAGTCCAGATTAAATTTTATTCAGACTTTTATTACTAATGCCTTAGAGGCTTAAAGGACATCTGGAGCAATCATACTAATTACCAATCAGAATTATATCAGTTCAGTACAGACTTTCTTCAATGGTGCAAAACACTGGGGAAGGGTTATGCTTTGAATATGTTGGATTTTTATGACTTAAGAGTCTGAATAAAATTGAAACTGGGTTATTTAGGTTCAGCACTGGAGCAAATAGCTTACCTTAGGCCAGGGGTCTCCAAACTGTGGCCCGAGGGCCAGATGTGGCCCTTTGCTAGCCTATATCCGGCCCTTGGGGCACTATTCCTCCCACTGATATGAGGCTCTATTCCTCCCACTGACACTAACAATGGGGCACTATTTCTTCCACTGATACCAATGTTGGCATACTATTACTCCTACTAATAGGGACACTACTACTCCACCTATTGACCACCAACCCTGAGGCTATATTTATTCTCACCCATGATGTGCCTGTGACATTTTCTGCCCCCACTGGCCACAATCCAGCCCTCCTAAAGTCTGAAGGACAATAAACTGGCCCTTTGTTTGAAAGGTTTGGAGACCCTTGCCTTAGGCTATTCCTCTTGAGAGAGCTGCCAAAGGAGAATCATTCTCTCTACACTGCTCACGCCCTGACTGAGAAGACCTACATCTGTGAGAACATCCCATTCCTTTCTTCAATGTCATTGTTTTGTACATCAGTTTCTACTGCTGCTCAAGGTCACCTGGCAATTAACATCCACTTTCCAAACACAGGAGGGGTGCTAGCCCAGCTCACCGCTGTTAATGCACAGTTAAAAAATCAGGATGGCTGCACTCCTTTGTTCTTCAGAGCAACACTTTATTTATTCAAAAACAGTCCATAAAGCAGCTCAATGGTACAAAAGTACAGTCTGGAAAAGCACCTCAGTCTGGAAGAAGCACAGCAAGTGTGAAACATGCATTACCTGCCTCTCTCTTCCCTATGTGTACTTTTGTACCAGTGGGCTGCTTTTATGGACTGTTTTTGAATAAAATGTTGCTCTGAAGAATAAGGGAGTGCAGACCGAAAATGTTGTAAAAGAGTCTACAAGCTATGGTGCCAATCACTGAATATTGATCACACCTGATGTACTGACGGCCTATCTCATTTCCTGAGACCCTAACAAGCCAGGAAAGTACAAATAACCCCCAAATTACCCCTTCTTGGAAAGTAGGCATTCCAAGGCATTTAGTAAGGGTTATGTTGAATATTTTGAAGATGTAATTTTTTCCCACAATCCTTTGCAAAATGAAGATTCCCCCCCCCCCCCCAAAAATTGTCATATGTTAACGGGTTATTTCTCACACCCAGCTTATGCATACCACAAATTACACCCAAAAATACATTCTACTACTCCTCCTGAGTATGGCAATACCACATGGGTGAGTCTTTTACACAGCCTGGCCACATACAGAGGCCCAACATGTAGGGAGCGCCATCAGGCGTTCTAGGAGCATAAATTACACACATCATTTCTTAACTACCTCTTGCACTTTTGAATGTCCTGGAGCACCAGGACAATGGAAACGCCCAAAAAATTACCCCATTTTGGAAAGAAAACACCCCTACGTGTATTCTAGGAGGCATAATGAGTCTTTTGAACATTAATTTTTTTCCACGAGTTTTTGGAAAATGTAAAAAGAAAATGAAAACGCATTTTT